>JAFFST010048289.1:14125-34847 GCA_022414735.1 Noturus placidus | reverse complement strand
TAATAAACACCTTCATTTACAAATTGCATTTTGTGTTTACTTGTGTTGTCCTTGACTATTGTTTAAATTGGTTTGATGTTCTGAAACACTTAAGTGTGACAAACATGCAAAGGAACAGGAAATGAGGAAGGGGGCAAACACTTTTTCACACCACTGTAATTAGATGAAATTGGGGTATGGGTTGTAAAAATCCCCTGGGAAAAAAAAACTGGCAAAACATCTGGTTACTGCCGGAATATACTCTTTTAATGTAAAATTTATTAATGTACACCATCCCCCATTTAAAACTTACATTACTTAATTGTTTAAATTACAAAAGAGATTCAAAAACATGTTACAAACACATTTCTTAAAACCTGCATGTTCCAAAGTTCACAATAAGACAAAATGTACAAATACTGTTGCAAATGTCCTTATAGTGTTTTCTACAAACATCACCAGGAGCACTGAAGAGATGAATAAACTCAAGGCTAACAGCAAGTTAATAAAATTTTAATCAGCAGATACAGGAAATATTTGGTTTAGGTTTTTTCCTAACAGTTATTAAAAAAATAAGTGCTTACATTTCTCCCCCTTCTTGAATGTGAATGAATAATTTGATTATAATCAATCCTTAATGTTCAATGCAGAAGTTCAATGCAACTGAACACACCCTCTAATGATTAGCCAATCTTCTTTATTGTAATTACTTTAACTGTTGTTGTTAGTCAGTGTGTATATATATATATATATATATATATATATATATGCTCCTCTGTTTAAATTGATATTCTTGCTTGTTACTGCAAACCTGAGCTGTGTTCCCCTAGTTTTCAATTTTCTGACTTATAACTTGTACTCTTCTAGTTCTTAGTTCTTAGGGCTTGCATGGCTGCTTTTGGAATGATAATCTTTATAGATGATGTAACCAGCAGGATGAATTCAGGAGTTTATAGGAATATTCTGTCTGCCAATTTATTGAGAAATGCATCCAACCTAATTCAATTAAATTAAATTTTATTTGTACAGCGGTTTTTACAACAGACATTGTCTCAAAGCAGCTTTACAGAAGTATCAACAGGGTATACTGATATTAAAGGTGTGAATTTATTCCAACTGAGCAAGTTACTGAGTGGTGACGGTGGCAAGGAAAAATTCATCTTAACTAAAAAAAACTTAACTAAGATGTTAAGGGGAAGAAACCTTAAGAGGAACCAGACTCAGAAGGGAACCCATCCTCATCTGAGTAACAACAGACAGTGTGAAAAAGTTAATTATGGATTTATATGAAGTCTGTTTGGCCTTAGTTGCAGTCGTAATCCCAGCAATCTGGAATTGGTGTAGATGAGAGCTCCATCTAGAGGTAGAACATCCAAAAAGGATCAGGCCAGTCTGGAGAGCAGAGAGGATCAGGATCTCTAGTATCTCCATAAAATCGTGTGTGGCTCGGCAGAAGAAGAGAGGGAGAGGAAAGATTATTAGGACTGGGAAGTAGCATAATAGAAAGTCTAGTCAGGGTAGTCTTGAGTAAACAAATATGTTTTAAGCCTAGATTTAAACACTGAGATCGTGTCTGAGTCCCGAACACTAATTGGAAGACTGTTCCATAACTGTGGGGCTTTATGAGTGAAAGCAAGACAATGATTCAAATCAACAAAGGACTTCATCAGGGGGAAAAGTGTAAGGGTTTAGACTGTCCAAGTCAATCACCAGACTGTAACCCAGTTAAGTGGCATTTCACCTCCTGAAAGAGGATACTGAAGGACGAAACCCCCCTGTACAACCAACAACTGAAAGAAGCTACAGTAAAGCATTAAGCAGTAAGCATCATAAATGAATTATGCAACAGTTTGGTGATATAAGTGGCTTGCCGGCTTGATACATTTATTGCAATTAAGTGCAATTTAATTTAATTCCCTTTAAGAATACAGTGGGGGAAATAAGTATTGAATGTGTCAACATTTTTTTCAATAAATATATTTCCATTGAGGCTATTCACATATTCACCTGACTGCGCTATTAACTCAAGAAATCCACACATATAAAGAATTCACAACATTAATGTCCATAAATGAAGTTGTGTGTAATAAAGTGGAATGAGACATGAAAAAAGGTATTGAATACGCTAACTGAAATGTATTTAATACTTAGTGGAGAAGTCTTTGTTTGTAATGACCGCTTCAAGACACTTCCTGTATGAAGAAATTAATGGGATGCAGTATTCAGGTGTGATTTTTGTCCATTCTTCTAAACATATCGTCTTTAAATCGTGTTGAATTGGATTCAAGTCAGGTGATTGACTGGGCCATTCTAACGCCTTGATTTTTTTTTCTCTGAAACCAATCGAGAGTTTCCTTTGCTGTATGCTTTGGATCATTGTCCTGCTGGAAGGTCCAGCCATGTCTCATCTTCATCATCCTGGTGGATGGCAGCAGATTCTTCTCAAGAATCTTCCGGTAAAGGGCTCCATTCATCGCTCCTTCAATTATATGAAGTCTGCCAGTACCATGGGATGATAAACAGCCCCAGACCATGATGCTTCCACCTCCAAACTTCACTGTTGGTGTAGTGTTTTTAGGGTGATGTACAGTGCCATTTCTTCTCCAAACATGGTGTGTAGTATGACAGCCAAAAAGTTACATTTTGCTCTCATCTGACCAGACGAGACCACCTGACCACACTCTCCCAGTATTTCATAGGCTTGTCCAAATGAGTTGTAGCAAACTTTAAACTAGCTTCAACATGCCTTTTCTCTAGTAATGGAGTCTTACAGGGTGAGCATGAGCAGTTGAGTGCATTGCCTATTGTTTTCTCTGTGATGATGGCACCTGCTGCCTCCAAGTGTTTCTGCAGCTCTTTCCGAGTTGTCCTTGGACCTTGGGCTACTCTTCTGACTCCCTGGTCAGAAATCTGACGAGAAGCTCCTGTGCGAGGTCGGTTGATGACTGAGTGATGTATGTATGTGTGTGGATAGATAAATATGCATGTAGGTTGCAATTTGTATTTATTGTAATGGGTGTAATGCAATGCCGGAATGCAGAGCTACTTTCAATTCATTTTATTCAATTTATGTTTAATTTATTTGACATTATTGTACACATCTTTTATTACCTCAGTCTCAGCAGAGTTACATCTTTTAAATAAGGCTGTTAAATCCGCATGGTCAGTTCATTAAATTTACACAGGCTAAAAACGTGTGCTATTAACTAGGACCTGGGTGCAGACGTGTGTGTGTGTGTGCGTGTGCATGCGCGTGTGTGTGAAACTTGAGCCTGATATCATCTCATTACCACAGAGTGACACTCATCTGTGACCTCAGCTGTTTATGCACGTGATAGACTAGAGGAGGTGCCATCTTGAAAATTTGCTTCTCCTCACACTAAACTGTGTCAATCGATTTTACCATGAAACATTGACATATACATTAAGCCAATGAGTGAGATTCAGTTAGTTATAGACCGCACATTAGACACAAGATGTCAAACAAAAATGAGAACTATAACAAGCCATTAAAACCACTCACAACCTAATACAATTGTTTCAGGAAACAAGTCTTTCTGGGTTTTTCCTTCTCTTTATTTATTCCTTCAATAACAAGTATCAAATACCCCAACTAAGGACACGGCTATGAAAAAGATTCACTTGTCACATATGAGGTACAGCTGTAGTAAAACAAGAATGGATAAAATCCAGTAATTTCACCAAGTTGGTCCAATAATATCCATAATAGGGGTTGCACTATTATTAATTTTTACTAATTGACGAGTAATAAATAAAGAAAAAAGTTGTCAACTAGTCATCTTTAACAAACTATCAGCGTATTTATGATTCTCAAATTACTCCCGACCCCAGCACAGATGATTTCTCAGATGAAAAATTCACGAGCAATTAATTATGTATTCCGCCATCCTCTAATGATGATAAGAGGCATAATAATCCAAGAACATCTTAACAAGTTTATTCCTATAGGGTAGAACAAGCTCTTACCTTGATCATGCCCTTCAGGCCAACCACTTGTCTGCTTAAATCCATCCCTAAGTTACCTTTGGAATTATCATCACTAATTTGGGAGCCTTTACTAAATGTAGTAGATCATGGACCATTTCAAATTTTTAAATTATTAACTATTTTCACTCATTATGGAACCACCACTTGATCTCTCTAATCTCTCCAGCTACCCACTAATTTGAAGGAAAATTACTTCAAAAACTATACTTAAGTTAGAGTATAGTTGCAGCACAGTATTGCCTAGATCTACATCTGGCGAAATTCATGTACTACTAATCAGCTGGTAATACCACCCTCCGGTGAAGCATGGGGATGGCAGCATCATGATATGGGGGTGGATCTCAGCATCAGGGACAGAGTGACTGGTCAGAACTGCACCTGACCTCAGACTGGGGCAAAAGTTCACCTTTTAGCATGACAATGATCTGAAGCAGATAGCCAAGACAACACTGAAGTGACTTAAGGGGAAGTTTCTGAATGTGCTTGAGTAGCCCTTTAGAACATGTGTAAAGAAACCAGAAGAAGGCAGTTCATAGATGCTCCCCATCCAATCTGATTGAGCTTGAGAGGCCCAAGAAGACCTGCAGTTACAAAGTACTCAGTAAAGGGTATTAGCTAACTATTGTGTGTAGATTGATGGCACATCAGTACACATTAGTACATTTGATCTATTTTAAATTAAATCTATGACACTATAAAGTATGCAAAAGACGTGAAGGGGACTAAATACTTTCTGAACACACTGTATGTTATATATGTTACGTCATCATTGCATACATTGGTATATTTGGACTGCAAATTTCAGAAAGGTTTAAAAGTGGATTCTTCTCAGGTCTGGATTTTTTTTTCCCAAAGATGATCTTCTGTCAAATGAGAGAACACAGCCTCTCATGTCTCATTCTCTGAACTTGATTAAATTTGTTTTTGCACACTGTAGAAGATACTGACAGGTGTGTGTGTGTGTGTGTGTGTGTGTGTGTGTGTGTGTGTGTGTGTGTGTGTTTTCTCTTTCAGAGGGCTTGGCTGTTGGGGTAGGTTTTGGAGCTGCAGGAAAAACCTCCTCTGCAACATTTGAGAGCGCCAGGCAAGTCCCCAGCATTTTTATCATATATCTTCCTTTATGTTGTTTTTAATTTAATATCATTCATGATCAGCACTGTTGAATTCTCAAATCTGAAGGTCAGAAGGTGTTGATTAATTTTCTATAACAACAGTTCTAGCAGTAGTCCCTCTGCAAGGCAAATTACATGTTTATATTACTGCACTTTTGCATTATTATCACTTTTTTGTCTTACTTAGAGAGAATAGAGAGACACTAGCGAGGAAACAACTGTTTATGTTCCAATTTAAGTAATAACCTGAATTTACCTGTCTGAAGGACGTTCTAGCACATGAAATTTAATTATAAATGGATCAAATTATTGATGTCATTTATTATTTATTCAATCATTCATTTACTGTAGGCCATTTATCCTTTTCTGGGTTGCAGAGGATTTTGTCTCTATTACAGGAACACTAGGCATGAAGAGGGAAAATTCACCCTGGATGGAACACCAGTGCCCTACAGGGCACCGTGCACACACGTTCACACATTTATTTACACTTTTACCTACTGACATGTTTTGGGAGTTGGAAGGAAACTGGAGAACCCAGAGGAAACCTACATGGACACAGGGAGAACATATGATACTCCAAAGAGACATGTAACTGGAGCTCAGGGTCAAACCTAGGACACTGGAACTGTGAGGCAGCTTGCTTTAAATGTTAAAAACATGTGTATTCCTGTGTTGGTGTCCATCAGGAGAGATGAGCTGATGTTAAATAGCTCAAAACAAGAAGGCAGTGTTTGACTTTAAAGTGTATTTGACACTTTGGTCTAAATACCCTTTATTTAATACAAAATAAAAAGCTCTCAGCCGTTTTAGCTCAGAATCTCGATCATATCGCATGTTGCTGTGGATCTCATCTTTTATGAAATGTATATCATTATTACATATTATTGTATTAGCAATATAAACTTGACCATGTGCATTTCCTGGTCAGTGTGATACACACTTCACCAAAGCTCAGTACCTCAGCGTTTGCTTTATAGACATATTTCCTTTTCAGTACAGCAATAAATCTCACACTAATAAGCTGTAAGTCTCTTAATCTGGGAAATCTGTATTACAAAAAAAAGAGAATATTTGAATATTGAAGGTTTAGATTTTCACAACAGTTTTATAGACGAATTTATACACCAGAAAAAAAATAGGTTTCACATATTATGCAAATAAACTTACATTTGAGTGGACAGGGCTAAATGGTCCAAAAGGCAAATATTTATATCTTGAACCTATGAAATAATCTCACAGTTCCAGGGTCCTGGGTTTGATCCTGAGACTGAATGACTGTGTGTGAGGTGTTTCGCATGTCCTCAGTATATCTGTGTAGGGTTCCTCTGGGTTTTCTGGTTTCATCCAACCAACAACAAACATGAAATTAAGTGGCTAAGATAAATTGCTGCTAAGCATGAATGAGTGTGTGTGTGTGTGTGTGTGTGTGTGTGTATGTGTGTGTGTGTGTGTGTGTGCACATGGTGCCCTGTGATGGAATGCTGTTCGATCTGGGGTGTATTCTCACCTCACCACCAGTCTTCCCGGGTAAGGCTCCAGATCTTGACCCCCCCCCCCTCAATTTTATTTCAAGTTTTAGGACAATAGCTCAATGTTTATTACTGAAATTTACTTAGAGATGAGCCCAAATATGAAGTATACAAAATTGCAGCTTAGTTGGACTACTCTTGCCAGACAGCTAACAGTTCTTTTAGACTGAAGATGAAGGGCAGCATTTCGTATTTAGGAAAGCTGAATAAAACACATTGCATTTTATACAACATGTGAGAATAGTTGTGGGCTGGCCTCAAAACACCTGAGGCAGAAACAATTAAACTGTAAACGTTTATGTGTAAAAATAAAGTGTGATCTGTGAGTGCACACTAATCATCATGATACGTTTAGAAACAGTGTAGACACAAAGCATTCTCTGATGGTTCTGTCCTGACATGCCATGTGTAGTGCTGTGTTTACACTCTGTTGTGTGATGCTGCCACCCAATGGTTAGGAGCAGTGTTAAATGCGCAAATACAAACGTGGGTCTAATGGCGTGAGATAGTCTAAGACATGAGTAGGTAGGTGTATGTTAGAGGAGAGAGAGAAAGACTGTCTGTTATAATATGGGTGCTGAAAGAAGATATTATTGCATAACATGGCATATTATCATTACATCTTCAGACCACACATTACATAGACGTGTGTGTGTGTGTGTGTGTGTGAGAGAGAGAGAGAGCGAAAATGTACAAGTGTTTTTTTGTCTCATTAAATGTATGCTAGAGTAAGCATTGTCTGGAATGGAGCTATGTGCACACATGTTGCAGTTATTATATTAAAAGAAAGGAGTCTTTGTCACACTGACTGTCTGAAATCCACCGAGAGAGAATAATTCTAATATCCTTATTTAAATATGATGTAATAACACTATAGGCTTAAAAATGCACTATTTTCTTGAATAGATATTAATATCGTGGAGAGTCGATGGTTTGATCCTGATCAGGATAAAGTGCTTATTGAAGATGGAATAATGAAGTATTTGTGATCTGATGTTGTCATGTGAAACATTTGAAAGTTGTGGTTTGGAATTGTAAGTGATTTCCCATTGTGTAATTTTCTTACACTTTTCACAGCCCCACATACCCCCACCCTCCCTCTCTCTCTCTCTCCCTCTCTCTCTCTCTCTCTCTCTCTCACACACACTCACACACACACACACACACACACACACACACACACACACACACACTCGCACTTGTTATCCAAAGGCTCTAGGGGCAATAAGTCTGTGTGAAACAAAAGTCTACTTGTTTCCAGAGGAGAAAACTGCTGTATGTATTTTTCTCTCTCTCTTTTCTACTTGCTTGTTCTCATGGTGAAAGGCAGTCTTCACATTCCCCCATACCCACACACACTTGGGTGCACTGTTAAAACCAGATGCTTTGAACCTCTTCAAAGCAGCATGTTATTTTTTTTTACCCTTGTTCCTCCTATGTGAAGAATGTTTTTTGAAGGTGCTGAGCATATGGTTTTCACTACAGCTGAGAGTTCAGCCACACAGCTGCACTTACAACTGATGCCTTTTCCAGCATCACACACAATATCCACTTTGTTAAGAGGTTGGATAGATTCTGAGCCATTCAGAGACCTGTGTATAACCTTTAACAGCAGTAGCAATTGAGTGTGTGTGTAATCTTTTAAAGTGAACAGTCTGACACACATAGAGCTATGTTAAAACTCGCAGGTGTCTTTCAGAAATACAGACTGGAAATGACATCAAGGTTAAGTTCGTCAAAAGTTGTCAACAAAGGGTTGATCACACTGAATACATTCAGCTGAAACACAATTAGCTTGTTTTTGCTTTTGAGTTGCACAACTCAAAATAACACTAAAAGCTAGAAATAGAATATAAAAAGCAGCCAGTTGTGTTTCTAGTGAGCAAAGTATATTTGCATTAGACACAAGAGTCAGAATGACACATAATATAATATAGAGAACACAGCTGTAAAAGGAGTTCAAAAGTTGCTACTGACAAAGTGACCAGATGCAAGTGTAATATGAAATAAAACACTTGGGTCTGTGATGGTGCAGAAAAATGACCAACAACTTGGTGGTGTGAAGAGATCATTTTCCCACAGCAGCATGTTTTATACTTATTGTGATTTGCCAGTGCTAACAAGTTAGTTCCTTTTATAACTTATTATAGCAGCTGCATTGGATATAGCAGACTGATTTGGCTGAGTGAATCAAATAGGCATGGATGACAGTTACTCGTATTGGTGACTTCAATGCATGAATTGGGAAGAATAGTCAGATCTGGCAGTAATTAGCTGGAAGGTATATTCCTAGGTCTCTGGGCAGAACATTGGCTTACTGTCATTCTGTTTCAAACAAAAGTACAAATGTAAAGCCTTATGGATGCATCTACGAGCTAGACATAGCCATCTGATTGATTTGTATTATTGTCAATATTGTGAAGATTTCAGAATTGTAAAGATGTCAGAGATGCTCTCTATACGTATGTCATGAGGGGGGCAGAATATTGGATCGACCATCAGCTGATAATGATAAACCTACACTTGCATATCAGCCCACCTGTTTTATTACTTACAGTATGACCTGTTATCAGAATCCCAGTGTGTAAAGACAAAAGAATTATGTATATGGTACAAGACAACCACAAGCAAAGTGCCAAGAACATCATCAAAATTTATTCATTGTCTTCATAGAATCACAGTATCTCACGGAAGTGAGTACACCCCTCACATTTTTGTAAATATTTGATGATATCTTTTCAAGTGACAACACTGAAGAAATGACACTTTGCTACAATGTAAGGTAGTGAGTGTACAGCTTGTGTAACAGTGTAAATTTGCTGTCCCCTCAAAATAACTCAACACACCTTTAACAGTCATTAATGTCTAAACCGCTAATACACCCCTAAGTGAAAATGTCCAAATTGGGCCCAAAGTGTCAATATTTTGTGTGGCCACCATTATTTTCCAGCACTGCCTTAACCCTCTTGGGCATGGAGTTCACAGAGCTTCACAGGTTACCACTGGAGTCCTCTTCCACTCCTCCATGATGACATCATGGAGCTGGTGGATGTTAGAGACCTTGTGCTCCCCTACCTTCCATTTGAGGATGTCCCACAGATGCTCAATAGGGTTTAGGTCTGGAGACGTGCTTGGCCAGTCCATCACCTTTACCCTCAGCTTCTTTAGCAAGGCAGTAGTCGTCTTGGAGCTATGTGGGGTCGTTATCATGCTGGAATACTGCATACTGATCATGCTCTCCTTCAGTATGTCACAGTACATGTTGGCATTCACTGTAGCTCCCCAGTGCCGGCAGCACTCATGCAGTCCAAGACCATGACACTCCCACCACTATGCTTGACTGTAGGCAAGACACACTTGTCTTTGTACTCCTCACCTGGTTGCCGACACACTCACTTGACACCATCTGAACCAAATAAGTTTATCTTGGTCTCATCACACCACAGGACAGGGTTCCAGTAATCCATGTCCTTAGTCTGCTTGTCTTCAGCAAACTGTTTGCGGGCTTTCTTGTACATCATCTTTAGAAGAGGCTTCCTTCTGGGACGACAGTCATGCAGACCAATTTGATGCAGTGTGTGGCGTGTGGTCTGAGCATGGACAGACTGCCCCCCCCCACCCAACCCCCACCCCTTCACCCTCTGCAGCAATGCTGGCAGCACTCATACGTCTATTTCCCAAAGACAACCTCTGGATATGACGCTGAGCACGTGCACTCAACTTCTTTGGTCGACCGTGGCGAGGCCTGTTCTGAGTGGAACCTGCCCTGTTAAACTGCTGTATGGTCTTGGCCACCGTGCTGCAGCTCAGTCAGGGTCTTGGCAATCTTCTTATAGCCTAGGCCATCCTTATGTAAAGCAACAATTCTTTTTTTAGATCATCTGAGAGTTCTTTTCCATGAGGTGCCATATTGAACTTCCAGTGACAAGTATGAGAGAGTGATGACACCAAATTTAACACACCTGCTCCCCATTGACACCTGAGACCTTCTAACACTAACAAGTCACATGACACCGGGGAGGGAAAATGGCTAATTGGGCACAATATGGACATTTTCATTTAGGGGTGTATTCATTTTTGTTGCCAACGGTTTAGACATTAATGGCTGTGTGTTGAGTTATTTTGAGGGGACAGCAGATTTACACTGTTACACAAGCTGTACACTCACTACTTTACATTGTAGCAAAGTGTCATTTCTTCAGTGTTATCACATGAAAAGACAATCAAATATTTACAAAAATGTGAGGGGTGTACTCACTTTTGTGAGATACTGTACATTACACAGTGAAATTATTTTCTTCACATACCCCAGCATTTAGGAAGTTGGGGTCAGAGTGCAGGGTCAGCCATGATACAGCGCTCCCTGGAGCAGAGAGGGTTAAGGACCTTGCTCAAGGGCCCAACAGTGGCAGCTTGGCAGTGCTGAGGCTTGAACCCCCGACCTTCCGATCAGTAACCCAGAGCCTTAACACCCAAGTCACCACTGCCACCTGATTTTTGTGAACTTTTTTTTTGTAAACCCCTGAAACATGAATTCTGCTCTCTACCAGAAAATCCTAAAGGTGAATGTCTAGTCATCAGTCCTTAAGTTGAAACTCAAGTGCAACTGGATTATGCAGCAAGACAATGATCCAAAGCACAGGACTAAGTCCACCTCTGAATGGCTAAAAAAAAGAAGCTAAATTAAGGTTTTGGAGTGGCTTAGTCAGAGTCCTGACTTGAACCAATTGATATGCTGTGGCAGTTCATGCTTGAAAACCCACCAATGTTGTTGAACGAAAGCAGTTCTGCAAAGAAGAGTGGGCCAAAATTCCTCCACAGCTCTGTGAAAGACTGATCTCAAGTTATCAAATATGTTTTTTTCAGTTATTGCTACTAAAGTTGGCACACCCAGATTTTAAGTTTAAGGGGGCAATTAATTTGTCACATGGGTGATGGGTGTTGGATAACTTGTTTTGCTTCAATAAAAATAAAACTGTATTGTGTGTTTACTCAGCTTGCCTTTGTTTTATGTTGTATTTTGTTTGAAGATCTAAAATTATTTAGTATGAGAAGAAATCAGGATGGGGCAAATACTTTTCACAGCACTGTAAATCAAAGCATTCTGAAAAGGACTAAATATTAAGAATGTAGAAGGTGAAGAAAGAAGGGAAGGGAAAGAAGCTAAAGTCCCCACTGTCCAGGTGGCGAGGTTAGAGAGCCAGTGCTAAAGTTAATAGTTATTAAGTGAAATCCCCTCTTTCTCTCTCTCTCTCTCTCTCTCTCTCTCTCTCTCTCTCATAGTGCTCTTTCAGGTCTGGTAAAACTTAAATGACATACAATATGATGGTACTGGTATATGGAGTGAGATTAACATCTCTTCAGTGTGGGAAGTTGCTGGTGGCTCTCTGTGTAAATGTTATTCTTTATTCTGCTATTCAAAGAGCACATTGTGCAGAGCTCTCCATCCACATAAAGACACTGCTCTCTCTCTCGCTCTCTCTCTCTCTCCCTCTCTCTCTCCTTAATAATTGTTCAGAGTTGTTTCTGTTGACTAAGCTTGATGTGGTTGTCATTATTATATAATTTTAGTGATATATATAAAATATATTTTCACTGTATCCTCCTGCTTTCTGTTTAATCCCTAATTCTTTTTTGTCAGGCAAAATGCAATAACACACCCCGCACATTTTATTTTAATGTAGAGGTTATCGATTGTTTAATAAGTTTAAATATGTTTCACAGACAGGGATGCATAAATGTATCCCTCTAATATCAAATAAGTCATTGAACTGGGCACATATTAGCAGGTTGGTAGTCCAGCCACGGCCCCGGTGGCCGCTGTAGCTACGCCCCATGTTGCCCTTGCCAAGATGGGACCACAGGACGACCCAAAAGCCTCAATCTGGCCCAAGGGTCAGAGGGCAGCCCGCCTCTTTCTGCTCCTGACCAGCGAAGCCCAGCTTCATTCTTCTTATCTCACTCTCTTGTGTCTCTCCACCTCCTTCCTGTATTTATCCGTCCTTGCCCTATGGACAACATGGGGCCAATTTCCCAAAAATCCATACCCTGAATCCATGATTGCCCTCCCACGCCCTCTTCCCCTGTGTCTGTCTTCTCTCTCCCCCAGGTGGGTAAATCCAGTGCTGAGTCTGGAGGGTACATACCACGCATTTGGTGGATTTGGGCTGTAACCAGACCTCAATTGACCAATGCTTGGTTCAAGAGGAGGCATTGGGAACTGCCCATTTGGTGAAGGTGAGGTGTTTGCATGTGGATTTTCACGAATACATGTTAGTGCCAATCAGTTCTACACGTCAGCTCCATGTCAGGGAGACATTGAGAGCGGGGGGAGCTCTGGCAGGGGTTCCCCTCAGGGATTTTGCACTCTTGGAGAAGTTGTGTGACAAGTCCCTTAGGCACGCCTTCAACCAAGTGAGAGTAATCTATGGTCAGCAAAGTAAGCCCGGTACTGCCATCTCCCATCCCTATTCATGAGTGACGCAGACACTCATACGCAGGAAGAAACGACTCAGTTGTTGGTTCTGTTATTCCAGGCTGCTCACCATAATCCAATGGCAGGGCACTTAGGGCAGGTTAAAACACTGAACTGTCTCATGGCCCGCTGTTATTGGTTGGTCATTTGTGGCGATGTTTGTAGGTGGTGTGCGGCATTTCATGGATGTCAGCTGCTGAATCTGCTAGCCACCTCAAAAGTGCTGTTGCTCCCAATAACATTAATGAGGTCTCCTTTGAAAGAATTGGTATAGACCTTGTCGGGCCATTAGATTGGTCTACAGGAGGGCATTACTTTTGTTAGTTCTAGTGGACTATGTAACACGATACCCGGAAGCAGTGCCTCTTTGTATTTTCTCCGCAAGGAAAGTTGCAGAAGCACTCTTTAGTGTTAACTCCTGAGTTGAGATCCCGAAAGAGATCCTACCTCATCAGGGCACATCTTTTATGTCATGAACACTATGTGAGCCTTACAAATTGCTGAGTATTAAATCAATTCACACCATATGGAGACGTACGGGCTTCTTGAACGGTTTAAACGAACGTTTAAAAACGTGATTTATAAGTTTGTTCACGATGATGCGTGGAATTGGGATAAATGGTTAGTGCCCCTGTTATTCGCAGTATGAGAGGTAACGCAAGCCTCCACGGGGTTCTCCCCATTCTAATTATTGTACAGATTCTGGCCATGTGGCGTGGTCGATGTCATTTGGGAAAATTGGGAGAAGAGACCTTCCAGCAATAAAAATTAAATTCAGTACGTTCTTGACCTGAGCACAAATCAATTTGCTACAGGCACAAGAAAGTCAATCAGATGTATAACATTGGTGCTCGGCTAAGAGAGTTTGGCAATTATTTGCCTAGTGGCAAGGACACTTTGAGGTCACATGGCAGGTCAGGGATGCCAATTATGAAGTAAGGTGAACAGTGAAGTGGTGCATGGCAAGTTTACCAACTTAACCTCTTCAAACTACAGAGGGAGGTAGTTCCTGTGGCTTTTTTTGTTCCAGAGAGGGAGGAGCTATGACTGGACATGAATCTAAAAATGGCAGTTCAATCCACCCAGGTCTTTTATGGCGACCACTGCTCTCTGTCCCAAATCACTGATGTTGCTGAATTGCAGGAAGAATTTTCTGACAATGTTCTTGCCTTTCCCCGATCGCGCTAATCTCATAGAGCACCAGATAGAGACAACCCCAGGGGTGGTGGTACGAGGACACCCCTATCGGCTGCCCAAACACAAAACAAATGTAATTCGGGACAAACTCAAGGCTATACTCGACATCAGTTGAGACAATCGACCATCGAGGAGTCCCACAGTAACTGGAGCAGCCAAGTGGTTTTGGTTTCCAAGACCAACTGGACGGTCCGGTTTTGGGTGGACTTTAGAAAAGTCAATGCGATGTCTAAATTCGACACACACCGAGTGCCTAACATTGACAAACTGCTCAATCAGTTAGACATGACTCGCAATCGACACCGGATTTGACAAAGGGATATTGGCAAATGCCCTTGACTCCAATATCTCATGAAAAAAATGGCTTTTTCCACTCCATTTGGGTTACACCAGACATCTGCAATTAGGGTGAAAATATAAGTTCCAGCAGGACAATGAGCCAAAGCATAGGACAAAAGCTACAAATGACTGGCTTACAACACAGGCTTGTGTGTTTTTTAAGCTTGTGTGTTTTATCAAAGCCCAGATTTAAATTCAATTAAAAATATGTGGCATGACCTGAAAATTGCTGTCCACCAACATTCTCTATCTATACTACATAGCCAAAAGAGAACAGCTGACCCTCCTACCCATATGTGCTTGGTGAAAATCCGATTCAAGATTTTGGTCCCCTTTTGCTGTTATTATAAGCTCCACTCTTCAAGGAAGGCTTTCCACTATATTTTGGAGCATTGCTGTTGGGATTTGTGTTCGTTCAACCACAAGAGCATTAGTGAGGTCAGGCAACGAGGCTTGGGACAAACAGTTGGCATTCCAGTTCATCCCAAAGGTTATCCAGTAGGGTTGAGGTCAGGGCTCTGTGCAAGTCACTTGGCATTTTCTACTCCAAGCTCCATTCTTCATGGAGCTTGCTTTGTGCACAGGGGCATTGTCATGCTGGAACAGATTCCAGCCTCTTAGTTCCAGTGAATGGAAATTGTAATTTTACAGCATACAAAGACGTTCTGTTCAATTGTGTGCTTTAATCCTTTTGGCAACAGTTTGGGGAAGAAACAATGTGATGGTCAGGTGTCCACATACTTTTTGACCATATAGTGTAAATTGTCAGAAAATGTGTGAAATAGAGAAAGCTCATAAAGTAATATCAAATGTCAAATGAAATCTGTAATTGCTGCAAAAGGATCATTCACACTGAAGGGGTGAATACATTTTATTTCTTTTGAGTCTGACTTCAGAAGCAGCAGAATTTTTTTTCTCCAAAATAATCATTGGGGGATGAATACTTTCTGGAATGACTGTACATAAGATACTTTTGTAGCCTGGGAGAAGTTTATTTTAGAGCACAGCATCTGATTGGCTTAGGGCTTGATGAAGTCTGATGTGTGTCGAGCTTGAATGGGCAGTAATAGCTGCTTTATGCTGAGACACTGACGCGTCTGTCTTGCCCTGTGAGAAATTAGCCTTTTACTATATTTGTCATTGTTTTGCATGTTTGCACTTCGGAATGAAACTTCTTGAGCACTGAAAAAGAAAACCATTAAAAAAGAAAAAAGGAACCTTCTGAACTTATTGCCAGTGCATGTTGATAACATAATAATAAAGTTCACAGTGAGCTGTGCTTTCCACCCATTTACACTGTAAAAAACCACTCAGATGAATGTTCACAGACAGTTTACTCTAAGTTTGATCCACCAGGAGTGGAGAAATTGATGGGTGGACACACTAAAATGACCTAGAATGCTACAGATCTGCATTAGTGGGATGATTTATGCCAGCACACACTTTTGAGGCATTGGAAAAATAAGCTTGTATTGAAACAGTATGAGGCACTGTGATTCATTCCCCTTCCTGTATGAACCCAGAGTGAACTGAGGAATTCGGTGACTGAGTTCACTTCACCCTAGTGAGCACTCTCCCTCTCTTGCATTCTTTATTCCACATACACCAAACAAAAAATGAGGATGACTAAAAGATGAGAGCAGGAACAGAAAGCCGAGTTTGTTCTTCCCTTTACTTTTTTTGTCGTTCTTTCACCTGGCTTAATACTGTGTTAGGATCTGCACAATATCCCTTCCTGCCTGTCTCACCATTTCAGATATTGGAGTTTTTGTGTCTTTAAATGGTAAATGGCACGCTTTTATCCAACGCGCTTTACATTCACACACTTCGGCATGGGGAGTCATCCGGGCCGGGATTCGAACCACCAACCCTACGATTAGTGAATTAGTGGACAACCCGCTCTACCAACTGAGCCACAGTCATCTTTAGTCACACCTGATCATAAACCCCCAGATGCACTTGATTGATCCTGATGATCTACTTCTGCTTGGAACTTCTGCATCTCTGACTTGTGACATTCCGCTGTTGTGGGTCTCACCTGGCTACTGTAGATTTGTACCAAACAGCTGTAATCATAAAGACTGTCCTGTTCCTTTTATGCTGAAATTCCACAAAATATTGTAACATTTTTTATTTAGTTATTCTGTGTACACAAGTTGGTTTAGATCAAGCAACATACAGCCATATTCACTTGTTAAATCTATAACACTGACTATACAGTTTACTGTTTTGAGGAGGTGAATATACATCACTAGTCCTAGTTATCTGGCTAGTTTGTTGCAAAGAAAAGATGAACATGGAAGCCTCCATGTCTTTCCCAATTTGTAGCTTTCCCACTTTGTATGCAAAGAGGTCTAAATTACTTTATTTCAAGTTCCACCTTCCCACTTCCGATGTAAGTTGAATGCAACATTGTTCTCACCAGTTAGTCTTTCTCTTGTCCTAAACATGAACCCCAGCTGTACTCTGCCCCAACCTCACCCCAATACCCTCGCTCCGCTTCTTTCCTCCTTCCCATAGTCCTCATCTGCTGTAAACCTTTCCGTGACTGGCTGTCATTAGCCTTTCTTCTCTCAGAGGCAGGATCTTGGTGGCGATCCAGGAACCTTTTTGAACGGAGGGAACTAAGAGTGCTAAAAATGAGTGAGGGGGCCTAAGCAGTCTTTCTCAAAACAAAACAACGTTTCTTGGTCTTTTTCAAGAACAGGCCAAACAACTAAACCCGGATATGAGGTCTAGTGAAGGCAAGACCACCCTCATGCTCACGCTGTGGTTTAAGAGATCTTACAGCCAACTCAACACTTTCACTATTGTTTTAAGGAATGTCTGGGAATAAGACACACTTAAATGTGTTCCATTTAAACATTTATTTAATATCTAAGTGCAAAGTTTAACAATAAGTTTAATGTTAAAAGTTTTACAATGTCTGTGTTTCAGAAACCTTGCTATAGGAATTGGCATCCAGAATTTCCCAGAAGGCCTTGCAGTTAGTCTGCCTCTGAGATGCTCTGGAATGTCCAAATGGCGAGCCTTTTGGTAGGTGCGCAAATTCTTACATTCTGTCTTTTCCTGTCATTCACAAGTATGTTAAAACATTTTTCAGTCTCTTTGAAATGTGAAGTAGAAATGTGAAATTGAGGCAGATATATAAACAATTTTCACATGCTGTAGTTTTTGTGAAAGTGGCACTACTGTTAATGTTCACCCTGATAATGTGTTATGTAGGATAAACATACCTGTTCATTCAAATGTAAATACATTTATGATGAAATATGTCAGTCTGTACACATTCTGCATTAATTATCTGCTTGGACAACATTTCAACTTGTAAGTTTTTGTGTGTCCTACTTAAATGAGCTCCTTTAATTTGCACTTCATTTTTTAGTGGGATTGAGTTCAGGATTCAGACATTAGTCAAAAGCATAGACTTTATTCTGCCCGTCAGAATCACTCTATCTCTGATTTACGTACATAATTTCCAAAAGTATCGGAACAACAAGGCCAGTTCTTGCTTTTGCTATACACCGAAGACAACAGCAGCAGTTGAAACATTGTGAGATCTTTAAAGAAAAACCCCAAAAAAAGTCAGTGTCATTACTAACACACCTCACAATGCAGGGGTGAAGGTATCACAATCCAATGTTCGAAGAAGATCAGGAATACTGTATAGAGGCCAAACCACAAGATGCAAACTAATCATAAGACAAGAATAAGACAAGACAAGATGCAAACTAATCATCAGTAAGAGTCAGAAAGCCAGATTGGAATTCACATAGAAATACACAGATGAGCCACAAAAGTCCTAGAACCAACATTAATCTCTACCAAAGTCATGGAAATGCCAAAGTGTGGAGAAAGAAAGGACCTGCTCATAATCCAAAACATACGGGTTTATTGGTCAAGCTCGCTGTAGGTTGTGTCAATCAAGGCTTGGGCTTTCATGGCTGCTTTTGGAACAGGTTCAATAATCTTTATTGATGATGTAACTCATGATGGTAGCAGCAAAATTAATTCAGAAGTTTACATGAACATGTCTGTTGTCCAATTTATAGAGAAATGCATCCAATCTAATTGGGAGGAACGTCATCATGCCGCAAGACCATGGTCCAAAACGCATTGCCAAAACACCTCTAAGGACTTCATCAGGAGGAAAAAGTGGAAGGGTTTAGACTGGCCAAGTCAATCACTAGACCTTAATGCAGTTAAGTGGCATTTCACCTCCTAAAGAGGAGACTGAATGAAGAAACCCCCCGAAACAACCAACAACTGAAAGAAGCCATGGTAAACGCCTGGAAAAACATCATAAAAAAAGACTTCAACAGTTTGGTGATGTCAATGGTTCACCGGTTTGATGCAGTTATTGCAAGCAAGAAATACACAGTCAAATATTAAATGTTATGTACTTTCATTTCCTTTAAGACTGTCTGTTCCAACACTTTTACTCACCCAGTGTAAAATACCATGTTCTAAGTTGTTTAACACATATAGATGTAAATATCAGGAAATGAAAGATTGATCTCATAATCATCTTTTGACCTCAAACCCAAATGTCTTCAGTGTTTAGCAAAACCAAAAGAATTGGCCTTACTGCTCTAATACTGTCAGAGTGGAGTGTATGTTTTAGGTTATTGTCATGTTTTTTGAGTTTTAAATTGTAGACAGATGTCCTACCATTCTGCTGTACATTTCCATGATACAGCCTGGAATTCATCGTTTCTTCCCTGAGGCAATAAAGCAGGGCATCACCATTATGCTCCCTCCTACACTCTTGTTGAGTGCAGTATTAGGCTGATATTTCTTTCCCATTGTAAATTACCTAATTTACCAGACTGTAAACTGATCCAAGTCATTAAAAATCCTTTTATAACCATTTCCAATCTTATGAGCATCTACACGTAACTTAGCAGCTCATCTGAGATCTGTTTTGATTGGGCCATGCTGTAGTCGATTATAAGCATTTTTTAAAGAGCAGATAACCACAATCATATGTTTGTGATTGGAATAGGCCTATTTTAGAGAGCTCTTTATCCCACAGACTTACCTATTTCTCCATCAATGATCTTAAATGTTTAAACCAAATCTAATGTAAAATTGTGAATTTTTGTTCACACTTTTGTTCATGAGTCTGATTTAAGTGATGTGCAAAAAGCCACATAACTTCAAAGAACCTTCTCAGATGATAATTGAGTGTATTTTTAATGAATTATAAATGTAATAATTTTCTATTTATTTAAAAAAAATCTTTTTAGAAAAAAAATAATTAGAAACTCTTTTTACAAAAAAGGAAAACTCTTTCTGAGCTGTTGTATACTTAAAAAAAAACTACAGTATATAAATTAAACTATAAAGGTGTGTGTATTCTCAGGTATGGGCAGCTCAGTGGGATGGTGGAGCCGGTGGCGGGGTTACTAGGTGCCGTTGCTGTGGTACTGGCGGAACCGTTACTACCTTATGCACTGGCATTTGCTGCAGGTGCCATGGTTTATGTCGTTGTTGATGACATCATACCGGAAGCTCAAGTCAGGTGATTGTGCTATTATTGAATTGAATTTTATAATTACAGAGTATTGCTCTTAACTTAACACTGGTTATATAAGGACACCTCAAAGTGAAATAACAGTGCTGAAAACATTGTCTAATAGTGTATTAATTTAAATACCTTAAGCTTACATCTCATTATTTAGTTATTAATCTTCTAGCATTTTGTGTAAGTTCTATGGTTTATTTAGCAACAACAGTAAAACTATTAGGAGGCGGAGGTAGTCACTAAAGTGGTGGACTAGAGTAAAGTCAATTGGTCGAAGTAATTTAAGACTGCTTTCACAACTATCAGTTTGATTGCAGAGTGTGAATTGGAGAGAAATTTATACTTTGGGTTTGTTTGCTACTTGGTTTGATTTAGTGTCACACTGCACTTTTGCCATTTAAACAAATGCAAAAGAGAGAAAAAAACATTACCTGAAGGTTGTATATGACTGAAAAGATACTCAAAAAGACGTTTATTTACTGCTCAGTGTCACGGTTCTAAGGACTCTGGACTCCATTTCCCATCAGCCACCACAAGTCACATGGTTTTCTGC
>JAFFST010048287.1:142606-157006 GCA_022414735.1 Noturus placidus | reverse complement strand
TTAATTAGGTGTTTTATAATAATAAAAATGAGATCCTTTTCTCGTAATAATGAAACGCTGATAGGGATTATAATGTGTGTCTATACATAAAACAGCAGAGTAGGTCCAAAAAAACAAATCAATTTGGTACTGAAACTGCAGATTTATATCTAGGAACTGCAGCTATAATCATAAAGACTGTCTCATGCTCATTCCAGGACACTTATTCACAATCTGCTCATACTGCATATCCTTTCAATGCATTTAGTACTGTTTGATTTTACAGTATAGAGTTGTGATTTATGATTTATTTTATCACTTGGAACAGGATGTGTTCCCTTTTGAGTCTAGCGAAAGTTTCGTCCTCACTTCATGTCATCTGAAATGGTGTTAAAATGCTATAGAAATAAAATAAAAACGAACTGATGATAATTCCACTGAAAACTGTTCATTTTAAAATCCTGCAAATGACAAACAAAGTGTGAAAATGCTTCCAATGAAATTTCTGTTTGAGGAAGCAACTCTTTGGGCTAGAAAATGGAGAAGGAAGAAAAAAATAAAAATAGTTGACACTGCGGCTCGATCATCTTTACTACCCGGTGGAAGAATTAATATTTAAACATTCTAATAATGCAGGCTGCCTTGCATGCACTTTTAAGCAAAGCAACAATATTTTTCACCTGGGGTAACACAATGATTTTTCTCCCTGCTGAGCATAATTTCCCTTTCTAATGCGCCCGTGAGGCTTCCACTCTATGGCAGCGCTGGCTCTCCAAAAACACACACTCCATTCTTTATCATTTCCTTTCACACACATACACACACACAAAACAAATTCATAGAGGTAAATATATTGAAATGAATGTCTCGGTCCATGAGGAAGGAATAGTTCAGGGTATGCTTTTTTCTTTCTTTTTTTTTTTTCTCCTGAACTCTTTCTCTCTCTCTCTCAAGACGGATGTAATGATTTGCCAAAACGGTACTGTGGAAAATAAAATGTTTTAGGGTTGTTTTGTTTTTTTTGTTTTTTTTGTTTTTTTGCTGTTTGCTCATATCTATGAAACAGCTTCGAAAGCAACGGGAGGCTTGATGTTAAAAATAAAATAAAATAAAATAACAATAATGCATCGACCCTGTTCCTGAGAAGGCATCCTCATTCTTGTACACCTTAATGACATCTGTTTGCCCGCATTCAAACAGGTGTTTATGACGCGACCCTTCCAGATACACACACTCACTCACAGACTAGACATGAAAAATCAAGCGAGAAGCTCCCCTCTGGAGCGATCTTAGCAAGAAGCATATCGTAGATCTGGGTGCCGTCAAAAGAAAATGCATTGCGGACGCCCGCAGCCGTCTTAATTGATCATGAAAATGAATTGCTGGCTTGCGTGGGCAGATTGAACCGTATAAATATGAGTGATGCTCATTTCCCGTTCCTCTTTTGTTTATGTGTTGCTCGAGAGTTGGTAGCGATGAGAGAGAGGGTGTGTGCACTTTGTATGTATGTATGTATGTATGTATGTATGTATGTATGTGTGTGTGTGTGTGTCTGTGTGTGTGTGTAACAATGTAATAAGGCTTAACATCGAACCATTGTGTACTTTTCCATCGTGAAAGAATCGTTTTCTGAACCCCAAAATATTGGTTCCAGAATGGAGAACCGGTCATGGCAGGAGGTGAAGGACGGTGGTGTCTTGTTGTTGCCATGAAGTTATTTGCATGACCATTGTTAAAATCGTGTGAGGAGGGCTTAAAAATAAAATACAACATGAATCAATGAATCGGTGAATCAGTGCATTGATTTTACTGCTTTGTAGACAATAGCTACATTGCTAATGCTAATGTTAGCAAAACTCCCTATGAGCAGATTTTACCCACTTAAAGTAAAGAGATAAAGGTTTAAAAATAATATAAATAAATACAAATAAATGGTTCAGGAACCAACAACCGGCCATGAGGGAGGTGAGGGAGAGTGGTAGCTATGACAACCAAGTAACAATTCATTTGTGCGACCATTGGTACAATAAGACACACACAGTACAAGGAAGGTATAAAAGTTAGATAACACCATATGAATCACTGAATCAGTGACACAGTGAATCACAAATTAACAAGAAAACTCAGATACGCCAATTTAAAAATGGCAGAGCTGGAACTACGTATAACTTCCTTGATGTAATATACTTCTTCATTTTCATATTATATGCCATGCAGTACTTGATGGAATTATTTAGCTCTCAGACTGCTGGTGACTTGTTTACTCTCTTCAAGTCCTCATAAAAGGTCGAATTTAACTCTTTTTTTTAAAAAAACACATAGTCCAAGTGATTGAAAGCCAGCAGCTGTTTCTCTTCATCTAAAGGTGAGAGAGACAGAGAGAGTGAGCAGGCCATTACCTAGCGCTTTAGCCTATTAGTCTAGCGCCGTGAGAAGAGCAGGGTGGTGTGTGTCTGCGCTCCTCGAGTCTTTGAAAAGAGATCGCTCATGTGAGAGACGCTCTGACACAGCAAGGGCAATGGCCTGGAGCTCATTTATGCCCTATGGGGTATAATGCTCATAGGGGCCGGCAGCTACCAACCCCCCCATCCCACACACACACACACACACACACACACACACACACGCACGGACACCAAGGTGAAACCTGAGAAGATTTATAACAAGAAGGTAACAGTTTAAGGCCACTGAGCAGACATGAAATAAAATTGCACCCACCGATACAGGGCAGAGGAATGAGGCTGGGTGGAGGTGGAGGTCTAATCCACCCTGAGAGATTCTCCCATAATTTGAATCCATACTCAACCCCCCCCCCCCCCCCCTTTTAAAACTTAAAGGTGCAATCAGCATTATTTTAGCAAAAGACAGCTGTTTTTAAACTTCAAACAAATGCAGCGGCTTCCGTATGAGTTCCCTCTATAATTCACACCAACTAAACACATTCGCACCTAACCAAAGATGCCTCTTTGTCGTGATTGGCTGGATGTTGGTGGTACATCACCAACACTATGAGGTACCTCAAAGACCAATTTTATTAAAGCTGATGGAGTTTTAACTTGATGCAGTGGCAGCTGTAGTAAAGACTACAGGTATAGGAAGTGAATCTTTTAACATACATAAGAAGGTAACAATAGATGAATTGCAGATGACATAGATAAACTAGCCACTGGCTCCACTGGTTCCCAGTGCGTCGAGCTTGTATACGTTTGTTCGTTTTTGCCATGTTGCTTTGTTTTGATTCTAGTCCTGCCTTCCCCTGGTCTTGACATTGGTTTGTTCTCCTAATGTGTTCACCTGTTCTGTGTTTAACTCTGAATTAGTTTGTCTATTTATACCCTGCTATTTCTGCATCTCATTGTGAAGTCTAATGTGTATATTTTCTGCAATTTCAGTAATGAACCTTTTCCTGTTTCCACGTGATTGTCGACTTTGTTGGTTTGATACCTGTTTTTTGAACCAGACCGAAGACACCAGTTATATTCTTAAATATCCTAAAATATCACAGCGCCATCAGTGAGCCTTGTGCTAAATCAACCCGCTGTATGTGTGTGTGTGTGTGTGTGTGTGTGTGTGTGTGTGTGTGTGTGTGTGTGTGTTTGCTGAAACTAGAGTGGACTGCAGAGAATGAGGTCTAGACGGAGGGGGATTTACGCCGGGATTGGCCCAGATGACATTCAACTATTAGATAAAACTCATATCTAATTAAAGACTCAGACAACTGACAACAGCAGTCTTGTCATGAAGGAATCCTTCACAAGTGTCCCACACACACACACACACACACACACACCACACACTGCACTATTAGTCACAAGCACCTATCTGAAGATGAACCCTCTGAGATAAGGCTCTGTTTTCCCTTCACTAGGTTGGCGAGAGAGAGAGAGAGAGAGAGAGAGAGAGAGAGAGAGAGAGAGAGAGAGAGAGAGAGAGAGAGAGAGAGTATACACTTCTAGTATGGGTTCATTTTCCACAAGCAGTAACAGTGGGATGCCATTGTTCATTTCTGTGTGAAAAGTACAATATAACAAACAAACCAAAACAAACTTCAAGGTGCAGTCAGGGATTTTGACAAAGGTTTCGGCAGAGGGTTAGCCAAAGCTAGCTGTTTTGAAACGCAAAAATCAAACATATACAACTCCTCCCTCCCATGTTCCTTCCAGCGCAATGCCCATAAAACACTACCAGGCAAGTAGCGCTGCCTCTTTTTCCTGATTGGCTGGATGTTGCTGGTGCACATTGAGATATTTTATAAAATCGGACAGAATGTAAGGAGAATAAAAAAGCTAGTTTGACTTCAAAGTCGTTAACATATAGTTTTGGCAGTATAGTGTAGGTCCATGTGTTGTTGATTGTGAGAACTGCCATGATGAAGCGTTCTATTTTTGCTCAGGCATTTGTGCGGACACCCTCACATGGTCCTCATCAGCAGGACTCATCACTGTGTCTCTTTTACAGCTATAACAACATGCAGTCTCATTCTCACTCACCTTTAGCACGGGTCACATACACACACACACACACACACACACACACACACACACACACTGAGCTAATCCTGACTGAGTCAGTTCTTATCACATGACCACCAAAAGTCTGAATCAGAGATCACACACACACACACACACACACACACACAGATTCTGACTTGTACAATCCTAAAGCATTACATTGATTTTGATTACACAGATCTCTCTTTATTAGATGTATGTGTGTGTGTGTGTGTGTGTGTGTGTGTGTGTGTGTTGTAGAAGAACCCAGGAGTTCTGCATGACAAAAGCCGCATCTGTCCCACTGCCTTTGTCCCGCGTCCATGTCCTCCCTCTGTCCCAGCTGTCGTATTAACAGGGAGAGAGGACTGAGCCTAGATCAGCACACTGCTCCGATATCTGATCCTGTTTTCACACACACACACACACACACACACACACACACACACACACACACACACACACCACAACCCTCCCCTATCTATAGCAGATTTTAAAAAAATATATATATATAGCTGAAAACAATGATGATGGGCCCAAGCACTATGGTGCCATCCCCACCCAGTAGGTATAAAACTACTGTAGAGTAAAACACCCAAATATACAAAGAAAAGAGTATTAAAGTTGCATTACCACATATGATGCATTACCATGGCAACACTATTTAAGTTATCAATACTCCTTTTGCAATTTTACAGCAGCGATGTCTCAACAACATTGTGACCAAGTTTGTGTAAATATAAGAAGACTATTTTAAAGCCTATTTTAAGTGAAACACTTCCTGCTGCCAGTTGGTAGCGCTATGACCATGACACACAATAGTCACATCCATGTGATCAGCCCCCATGACCAAACATACAGCTCAAGTTTCATCTAACTCGCTCGCTGCATTTAGAAGATATGTGACACTTTCTGATTCCTATTTTTCGCCATAAAATTATTGCCCCCCATGATGAAACCGTTTGAGATATCCCTTTGCATCTCGAATGTCATAATGTTTACCAAGTTTGGTAACAAAGCACATGAATCCCCTAGGAGGAGTTTTTAAAAGTTCACTCATTTGGGTCGATGAGAACAATATGTGTACTGAGTTTTGTACACATACATACAAGTATGTATGATTTATGCCTCAAGGTTTTGTAACATGTAAAAAGAAGCATTACAGAGCTACCCCACCAAGCCTATGTGATACTCTTTGTGGGGGCCTAATGGCTGCCAATTTTGACGTATGTGACGAATTTCACGAGTTTTTGAGCATGTTAAGGGCCCCAAAATCCCCTGAAACCTTGAAAAAATGAATAATGAGGGGTCCCCTTAGTTTTAAAACATTGTGCTAATATTGGTTTTGGTAGATAGATGAGTGAGTGATTACATTGACATTATTCTAGACAACTTTTAACTTATTCAGGTAAAAATGGGAGTGCTATTCCAAAGTATGTAAAAAGGGCCACACTTCCTGCCGCAAGTTGATGGTAGTATGACTATGCCCTGCATAGTCAGCCCATAATAACAATACAAATCTAAATTTTGATTTAAATTACACAATGCACAGCAAAGATATGATCACTATTGAAATCTTCCTGCTACCAGTTGGTGGCGCTATGACCTTGCCGCATTAGGTGCATCCATGTGTTCAGCACATAGTACCAAATATAAATCTCAATTTTGACCTAAATCACACAATGCAAACCAAAGATATAAGATCTCCCTATATCTCATTTTTATTCCACAAGTTTATTGCCTCACCATGGCAACACCGTTTGATATATCAAATGTCAGTTCGCAATTTAGCATCTTCAATGTCGTAGCATGATGTTGGCCATGTTTGGGGCCTGTCACATAAATCCCCTAGGAGTATTTGAAAATCAAAGCACGCCTTTTTTAAAAATAATAATAATAATAATAAATAAATAAATAAATACTGGCGGATTTCCTTTTGGGCGGAGCTAATATTAACCAATAGGAAAAATGTCTGTCATGGTGAGAACAAAGTACCTAACCCGAAACTTGTGATAATCAGACAAACTGTGTGGCAACCACTGCGATAAACTCATTTAGAAATGTTAGGGGGCGCTATGGAGTCCACTGGCCTCACCCAGGAAAAGTGCCAAAGAATGATAGGATATTGCCAATTAACAAGTTTCAAGACTTTTTGAGTATTCCAATGGCATGACATGAACTAGTGGGCGCTGTGGGGCCAATGAGACACGTCTATGCCGAATTGCCATAGCAAATCAAAAGATATCCTAAGACAAATGTATGTGTAAACTTTCCTAAGTTTTTCAGCCATCATAAGCCCCTGAAAACACTGTGGAAAAATTAAAAAAAATCCTACATTCAATCCAACATGGCTGACATTCTGTTGGGTGGAGTCAGGTCAAACCAAGTGAACTTTGTCTTACATGATAAGATCAACAATCATATCACATCTTGTGGATCTCTGAGCATCTTCATCCCAGCCACTGACTGCATTTGGTGGCGCTGTAGAACTCCTCGACCATACCTAAGCCTAAACACTACACAACCTTTTGATTTGACGCAGGTGATGTGCATGCCAAGTTCTGTGAGTTTTCATGCATGACAAATGCCTAAAAATGGGTGAATGTCTTAAAAATAAATAAATAAATAAATAAATAAATAAATAAATAATAGTTGTGGGGGGAAAAGAAAAAAAAAAAAAAAAAAACATTCCACAAACAATAGAGCTTTAGCAGCTCCGGTGCTCTGCCCTAATAACAATCCTTAGAAAAACAATACGGGCCTGCGCACTTTCAGTGTCTGGGCCCTAAAAAGTCTTTGGATCTCCAGCTGTTTGGCCATGTTGACATCCAGCAAACAAAATAGATACTACATCTGCAATACAGCTGTGCAGTGAGCATTGCAGCTCGGCACTGCACACTTGATTACTTGATCACTTGAGCCATTAGTGGCTGAATTGTGGTTTGCACACACACACACACACACACACACACACACACACACACCACACACACAAGCACATAGTCTTCTGCATTACTGAGGCCTGTTTCAGCAGTGTGTGTGTGTGTGTGTGTGTGTGTGTGTGTGTGTGTGTTTGTTTTAAAGGAACATTTTGGCTAAAACATTTTTTCCCCTAACAAACATCATCGATCAGCCAAAACACGTCTGGGTTTATAACCCTGCACCGGAGACACAAAGCTAATAGCCAGGACAAAAAGTGTTGGACGTCAAGCTCACCCGAAATGTGTTACACGAATACCACCCCGATCCGAGAGAGGGATATGCACAAATATTTACAATGTTTAATGTGCATTGATATTTACAAACAAGCAAAGACTTTGGATGAGATGGACGCTCCACATTACACACACACACACACACACACACACACACACTAGTAATTTAACCCAATCATGGTGGTAGAAATGGTTGATATTAATTTACTTGAGTGAGTGTATTTCAAAACAATTACAAAACAATTTTATGTGGCCAAAATTGCTTGATTTTGCTGTGGCTTTTTCCCAACTTGCGAATTCCTTGCTTTTTGTTTTTTTTTGCAGAAAAATACTTTATCAGACACTTTTATCCAAAGCGACTTACAAATGAGAGCACACTCATACACCAATGGTAGCAGAGCTGCATGCAAGGTGCTAGCTTGCCATCGGGGGCAACTTAGGGTTCAGTGTCTTGCCCAAGGACACTTCGGCATGGGATCACCCGGGCCGGGATTCGAACCACCAACCCCATGATTAGTGGATTAGTGGACAACCCGCTCTACCGACTGAGCCACAGCCGCCCGTACTTGAATTGCTGAACTAGCAATTGCACAAACTTGTTTTGCAGTGATGTCTGTTGGTAAATGACACCTTTTAGCTGTATTCATGTTCGATGCACATGAATTTGGTGTAATGTCTGTTGTGATGATCACATGATGCACCTTGGCCCAAATCTGCAGAAAATCTCCGACGTGGTTGTCGACTTTCTTGCTTTGATACCTGCTCTTTTTGCAACATCATGAAATCCTGAAGGGACTGTTTAATATACATGATTGACAGAGTTACTATTAAAGAAAATGAATCAGAACGTTTTGACCAATCATAATTGAGACTTTGACAGTGCTGTGTTTTATTATCACATTGGGTACTTAGGTTTGTATGCATGTTGTCTTTGAAGGTCCACGTGGATGTACAGTATAGGCAGCTGTCCCTCTTTTCACTGACCTTGATAATTGTGACGGTAATTACAATACGTAGTCATTATTCTTCAAGGTGCAGCACGTCATTATACAAATCGATGCGTGTCACTATCAATTTGATCATATTCTGACAAACAGAATGCCCCAATGCACCCCTCTAACCCCCGACCCCCACCCCCACATATACCGCTAATGAAACCCTGTTATTGTGATTGGATTCTCCAATGTCCTCTGCACTAATCAATATTAACAGCTTGTAAAAAAAAAAAAAAAAAAAAAAAAAGAACTGCAGAGATTAGCCCGAGAGATACTTAAACAAAGTGCAGCCGCATTGAGCCGCATTATTTTTGGCGTTTGCTGGGGTCGTTAGCATCTGCACTGAAGACTCTCAGGCTTCGTAGTGGGAAGTTAGTCATCCTTCAACTGCTCACACACACACACACACACACACACCCTTTAAAGAGGGATCCACCTGTGCGTGTTTGTGTACAGTACGACAGTCTCTAAGGATAGTTTACACACGCATGCAGTCATATGGCTCTGGGGGGCTTCAGGTCTCTGAGGCATCTTGAACAAACCACCTGCGCTCTGTCATAACGGTTCGGACCACCCGCAACTGCCAAGGTACTTAAAGTCTCACGGCCTTGGCTGTGTTTTGAATCTATTAATAAAAAAAAACAAGACGATTACTTGGCGCTTGGTTTGATCTATGTGGCTATTCTGAAATTGTTTCTCCGGACAGAAGAGTTTTTAAGCCAAAACTCCATTCCTCAGCTTCGAGAAAGTGAGCGAAATATCACTACAGAGAGAACGGACTTGTGAAGTTATTGTTATTTCTGCACAGGACATAGTTTTTTTTTTTTTCTCCTAGAAAAATAAAACCATACAAACACTGACTTTACACCAAGTGTGAAATCATTGTAGTACAACCTGCATTAATAAGCAGGTTAATAATAAAGCAGGGCGGCTGTGTCTCAGTCGGTAGAGCGGGTTGTCCACTAATCCACTAATCGTGGGGTTGGTGGTTCCCGGGTGATCCCATGCCGAAGTGTTCTTGGGCAAGACACTGAACCCTAAGTTGCCCCTGATGGCAAGCTAGCACCTTGCATGCAGCTCTGCTACCATTGGTGTGTGAGTGTGTCTCATTTGTAAGTCGCTTTGGATAAAAGTGTCTGCTAAATGAATAAATGTAATGTAATAAGCAAAATTGCTCGTATCAACCTGCACATTACTATGCTACATGGCTAGTTCAGATAATTGTGCTAGTTCATGCTGCCATAAAAAAATAATCAGTCCTTCTGTGATTTTGCGATCACAGAAATGAATGTAAAATCATTGTAAATTCAACAATATTCTGAGGATATTTTTATTTTTTCTAAATTACCACAGATTTCCTGCAGATTTGGGACAAGACATGTCACATGATATCATCACAAGCATCCCAGTACTCACTGAACAGGAGTACAGCTAAAAGGTCTCATTTACCAACAAACCTCACATGCAAAGCAATTTCTTGCAGTTGCAATTTCGCCAATTCAAGGTAGTTTTCCGCAAAAAAAACGCACAAAAAACTCTGTAAGTTGCGTCGCAAAAAAACTGCAGCAAAATAAAGCATTTTTGGCTTCAACAATAAAAAAGAACGTTTGCGAAATCCTGTTTGGACTAAGTAATATCCAAAGCCTTAAAGAATGATCGGATTTCAGAGAATGTTGTTCAGTTGGGTAGGAAGGTTCTTGAGAGACATATCAGTGACATATTTGTTCATGTTTAGAGAGGATTGCTTCAGCTTTGTTAAAATAGTAACTTCAGAGATGTGGAGTCTGCAACAGAGTGCTGGATGTGGAATTTTGAAATGCTTGAGGTTAGCATTATTGCTATTAACATTTAGTAGCTTACGAAAGCTAGCTATTATGTTAAAGACTTGTCCTTTCTGGTTAACGGTCTGCGAGATGTCGAGCACGATGGCGGTGACCCCGATCTGTTTGAGCAGAGTGTACCAGCATTGTGGGTATTGTTACGTGATGAAAGAACCATCCATCCATCTTCAGGGACACGGGGAACCTGGAGCCTATCCCAGGGAGCATCGGGCACAAGGCGGGGTACACCCTGGACAGAGTGCCAGTCCATTGCAGAGCACAATCACATATACACACACACACACATTCATACACTACGGACACTTTAAACACACCAATCAGCCTAACATGCATGTCTTTGGACTGGGGGAGGAAACCGGAGTACCCGGAGGAAACCCCCGACACACGGGGAGAACATGCACACTCCGCACACACATGGCCCTGGCGGGACTCGAACCACGGACCCTGGAGGTGTGAGGCGGACGTGCTAACTACTAAGCCACCGCGCGCCCCTGATGAAAGAACATTCAACGGAAAACTGAGTATAATAAAAATTATATCTAAGATGCCACTGAACATCACATATTAATTACAAGTGAGACTTTTTCCTTTAAAGACATGTTCGGAAGATTATTATTATAAATACGTGTCGCTCTGAAATAGTGTCAAATCTTACTTTGCGTCTTCGTAAGGCGCCAATTTTACACCCTGTTCTTCCTTCATTTACGTGCAGGAAGTCACAACATGTAATGTATTGACAATGCCTTTGCGGTGTTATTGTAGCACTTCAATATTGTGGTGTGTGTTAATTTATGGCTGAGGTCAACCCCAACAAGACACGGAATACATGGCATTAAGATGCCCCAGCACTCCCCCCAGTCCTCCTCCTGTACTGGCAGTGCCAGTTAAAACTGCCTCAAAACCTGCAATTACTGCACTGACCTTAATTGTTGCCGGGCAGGAAAATGTGTAATTAGCGCCCGTTAGGCAGACTGGCACACCTGCATCAGTGCGATGGCGTAAAAGATGCACGGCTGGTGCCTGTCAGACTGAGAGAGAGAGTGAGAGAGAAGGGGGTGATGATGAGAGAGGGAAGGAGGGGAGGGGAGGGAGGAGAAGAAGAGCCATTCTTCGAAACATTTCTTTAGGGCTTAATGCAGGCTCTGTTCACTGAAATGGGCATTTACGCAGCCGCACAATAGAGACTACATTACCCCAACAGTGCTCCTATTATGCCAGCTCATACCTTCTGCCCTACACACACACACACACACACACACACACACACACACACATATACACTTTCTCGTGCATGCTCCCGCTCTGCACGTATTGTTAGCTTAGAATGGCAGCTCCGCGTCTCTCTCATTATTCACTGTATTAATACGGCAATGACTAGGTAATCACACCACATGGCATGTCAAAGGCGATGTCTGACATGCAAGCAACACACACACACACACACACACACACACACACACACACACACACACACACACACGTATACACAAATCTGCACAGCTAAGAGAAATTGATTTTATAATATGGATAGATGGGGCTCTATTTAGCCAGGCTGAATCATCTCTCTCTCTCTCTCTCTCTCTCTCTCTCTCACACACACACACACACATTGATGCACATGTACCTACCTGATAACCTTGCATGTTTAGATCAGTCTTTACAATAGGCAACACGCTCCCATTTTTCTGCTCAGTGGACAGAAATAGTGAGGGGTGGTGGTGGTGGGGGAGGGGGGGGCAGTCAGAGAAGCACATTCAGGTTCAGGCCATACGTGTCACTTGAGTGCAGAATTTGACATTTTTTGCTTTGCATCGTGTGTTTTTTTTCCCCTTTCTTATACACTTCGGGGATTTCTCAAGTTGAACAAACTGCCGAGGCAGGGATGGATGGAGGGATGGAGTGATGGCGGGAGGGAGAGAGGGATGAGGGATTGTGAAGGGGAAAAAAAGAAGGGCGTCAAGCTCACCTGTCAGAACACGGCTTCGTTTGATGGCTTCACTTGTCCACTCGACTCCTACAGCTGTTCATGTAATTGACAGTTCCTGTGTGCGGAGCTCACTGAGCCGACATGCTTGTAGGTTTAAATGTCTGCCCTCTCTCGCTCTCACACACATGCTAGCACACACACATAGTGCTCACACAGTGCTTCCAGGTCTTGTTCAAACCTTTTCCTTTATCTTTTTTTAACTATACATTAATTATAAATGGAGCTCTTAAATAGTCTGGACCCAGAGCTCATAGGCTAGCAGTCCTCCAGGTTGGCAGATTTAAACCACACAAATCCCCACTCCTTTTATTTTGCAGTTCAGCACCATTTTCCTGCCTGACGTGCTGTCATATCAGAAGGCGGAGAGAGACTGAGGAAGAAGGGGGAAAAAATCAATTGGCAATTAAATGCTGCACCTTTCGAGGATGACAAAAGACAATTGGGTGTTGTGGAGGGTGGGGGGGGGGGTAACGAAGCCCTAATGACTATTCATAAGCGATTCACAGCTCTCCCTTGCCGCTCCAGCCGAGTGGAGAGATGATGTGCCCCGCAGTCCCCTTCTGCCTGTCACTTCCTCTAACCTCGACTGGGCTCCTGACATCACCGTGCATTACCCAGTGGCCCCTGGGGCAGCGCTTAGGTCACACAGTCCTGCTCACACATCTGGCCCACTATAGGTGCCACCGCAGGACAAAACAGTGAAATCACTAAAGTGTAAATATGTGAAATTGACAGCAGTGGATACCTTTTTTCCTTCTCTCTGTCTCTCTCTTTTTTTTTGCAGTCGTACACTTGGTTTCTAAAAGGAGCTGCTTAGCCTGTGTGTGTATGCGTGCGTGTGTGTGTATGTGGGGGTGTATTTATGACCACGAGCAGAACAGGCAGTCAATAGGTAGATACTCAGTGATAGAGAGATGCTCTAAATCTACATGGCAGAAGGGGTTCAGACACACGGATGGATTGATGGAATAAAAGACTCCTCCGTGACCTTTTTCTCCCCCAGTGGCTACTTAAAGGATGAACTACATTGGAAACATTTATCCATGGTCTGAAAGAAAAAGAAAACGCCCACTGAAATTCATGACAGCCTCAATACTGAACCAAGATACTAACGTTTTCTTATGTAGCTATTCTGCATTACATGGTATTAGTTTATTTAATTAAAGGCTTATGTAGGCTTATGCAGCCCTTTTCACATGTCAGGCTACATATCCTTTTTCTGTGCAAACACATCATTATCGGGGCTATATCTGCGCAGCTCCACTCACCTTATCTAAGGTAAACAGTGCAACAGGCTCATTAGGGGCGACTTTCCTAGCAGTGTTTACACAGAGAGAAGCCAAGCAGAACCCGGCTTAATTTTACCTCACAAGGGTTTTGGAGTTTGCATCTAAAGCTGCAGGCAGCTGCTCTCTTTCGTGTTTAATTGGGCAGCGTTTTAACAGAAAAGGAACCTTTTCATGGGGTACGCATCATCTTCGAGACCCCATTTCAACCTCCTGAGAGGTGTTTATATGCTAACAATCGCTAGTTTCCTTCATTCTAGCTTACCTTGAACTTAACTAGCGGCCTTTTTTCCTTTTTGTGGCTGACTAGCTAGCTAGCTAAAGAGGTAGCAAGTTATCAGTTAGCAATCTAGCAATTTAGCAGTTAACAAGATGAGGTTGTGCTATGCGAGAAATTCTGATAATCTATGTACACAAATACAGTTTCGCTATATATGTATTTATGACCACATATTAATCATATATATATATATATATATATATATATATATATATATATATATATATAGGCGGCTGTGGCTCAGTCGGTAGAGCGGGTTGTCCACTAATCCACTAATCGTAGGGGTGGTGGTTCGAATCCCGGCCCGGGTGATCCCATGCCGAAGCT
>JAFFST010048287.1:124147-141978 GCA_022414735.1 Noturus placidus | reverse complement strand
TCTTAGTCAGTTCATAGGTACAACGCCCAGTATTCTGAACTCTAAGAAAAGCCTTGAACTCTCCCACCATGTCTGCTTTTAAATCAAGGGAAACTCGAAAGAATGAAATAGTTTCAGTCCAGCTTTGATTCCTCCCCGGGGTCAGGATTAATTCTGAGCCTTTTATTTGTCAGCCAGCCTATAAATCGCTTTCGAGATCCTTAAAAGTCCTGCCCTTGTTTCCTCTCTTTCTCTCAGTGGTGAGGTGTCAGCGCTGTCAGTCGAGCCCATACACTGAGAAAAAGAATATCAGGATGAGAGCGGGGTTAGCGTGAGGCTAACGGCCACTGATCCACTAATAGAGGGATAGAAAAGGTGACGATCGGTACTTACTGAAGTCGTTATTGTGACTGCCCTTGCCCCTTGCACTTCCCCCTTCTGTAGTGCAGAGTGTTAGCGCAGGGACTCCATAGACTCAGCAAGGAACCGACAGCAAAGAGTGTGTGTGTGTGTGTGTGTGTGTGTGTGTGTGTGTATTTTAACAATGACTCGTGTCTTTATCGAGGTGGAATAGTACTTGGCAAATCAAATCTGTAGAACAAATTTAACCTCATCACTACTTGCCTGGTTTCACTACAGTTAAATTTATCTGGACATGTAATAATAAGGGTGAAGGATTTAAAACATTCTGGTGCCCTAGACAGGGTTGAACCGAACTGAAAGACTGAACGAAAATACAAAGATATTTCATTAATAAATGAATGCATTAATGAATACATTAATAAATGAATAGATAGATAAATATATAAGTAAATAACTAATTATTTACTTAAGTAAGTACATTTTTTTTTGCATTTTATTTTATTAAAATGGGGGAGCGAATTTCTGAATAAATATGTATATATTTGTCAAATTAATAGATAAGTTTATTTACATGGTGCACATGCAAACAAACAAACAAACACACAAATAAATAAATAATAATTTGGGCTTCAAGTCTCTTGTCTATTTATTCCGCCGCTCACATTCCATGTATCTCATAAAATATATAAGATGTGATGGAAATTAGGTCACTTTCTAGATCATATCATGAAGCAGAGCTCTTCTTCCTAATTGATTATTCATTTTTACATAAAAAACAAAACATATATATATATATATATATATATATATATATATATATATATATATATATATAAACAGGTTCAGCCTATTATGAATATTTCTTTTTATAACAAAGACCTCAAGAGATGATTAGATGAGCGTATCTGGAATTCTCACCAGAATTATTATTATTATTATTATTATTATTATTATTATTTATTTATTTATTTATTTATTTTTTATGTGATTGTGTGTAGAAGTCCTCTTATATTGTATTCAAACTAGGGTTGAAATGTCAGTATGGGGAATACTGAATACTCTACTACTACTACTACTACTACTACTACTACTAATAATAATAATAATAATAATAATAATAATAATAATAATAATAATAATAATAATAATTCTCTGAAATAAATTTCTCAGAATGAACTTTGATGCTGTACCCTTTCCACCCTGTAGATGATGATGATGATGATGATGATGATGATGATGATTATGATGATGATGACAAGCATCTAATCTTTAATTACAGACCCAGAATATTAAAGACTTGAAGTCACCATACTGAAATATTCATAATGCTGACTGTATTTATGAGCTTTGCCCTACACTAGCTACTGTACTGTAACAGCGTGCTTACTTACCCCCCTTCCCCTACTGACCCCCCCACCCCTTCCCTCAAGGCTAGATCATCTGTCTTTGTGCAGGAGGAGGTTAATGTTTCACGTTGCCTTTTTCTGCTGTTCGCTTTGTGTATAGAGAGCTATGAAGAGGTACGTTCGTGTGCGTGAGTGCGTGCTACGAGTGTTTTGCGAGAGAGCGGAGCACTTGAGGAGTGCGTTCAAGAGAGCGTTGCGTGTGATACACAGCCTCTTGCGTGGTGCTTAAGGGCTATCTTAGTGTCTCCGGCGCTGATAAAGCAGCAAACCATTGTGTTCAGCGAGGTGTCATCATCACACTCTGTGGGTCTCAGTGTGTATTTTCTTCTTTCATTTTTGTTTCTCCCAAAAATGTCTGCCATTGTCCTCCCTGAGTGAAAAATGCAAGGGAGAATTCAAGAATCAAGAGAAGAGGCAAGGGAGGCTCTCCTTATGGGAGTGTAATTAGAAATCATGCACCAATCTCTCTTCGCCCCCTCTGTCTCCCTCTCTCTCACAAACACTCTCTCTCCCTCTCTCTCGCTCTCTCTTTCTCTCCTTCTTGACAGCTGATAAAAAGCTAGTTAGTCTTAATGAATGCAGGTTTGAATGGGATGCAGAGCACAAGAAAGGAAGCCACCTCGGCCGAGCGGCTTCACACGAACGCTCAACTGCATAAGCTTATTTGCCTCTTCACCAATTACACGTCAAAGGAATTCCTTAAAATACAAAATATACACGCTAAGAATGACATGACAGCGAAGAACAGTGTTTATCAAATTGTGCTAATCTCATTTGTAAGGTGCTAAATCGCTATTTGTACCTACTGTTTGTCACAAATGGATAAATATGATGGCTCTCGACCTTGGCTTCATCGTGTGGCCAGGGGGAGGAATCAGATCAAGTGACTACATGATGGGAAAGAGGAAACTGATAGAGAGAGAGAGAGAGAGAGAGAGAGAGAGAGAGAGAATATAAACCACGCATACCCACAGTGACCACTATTTACAGTCACCAACTACACATACCACATACCATGACCGCTTCAATGACACACATTTTCATATCGCCTTTCCATCAACAAGGTGAAAGAGCCTATCTGGAAGTGTTCCACATTTTTTTTTTTTTCATGACAAAAGTGATTGGCCAAATGCAGGTCTGGAATCGGGAACCTCGTGAAGGGTCAAGTCCTAGGGGAGAGTTGCGGCATTAGATGATTCTGATCTCATGGAAACTTTGTACAAATTAAAATGAGGATCGCATTGGGATTAGATATCAGATGTAAGTCGGGTAAAAGGGTTGAAGCTTTTTCTCCAGGTTTTGAAGAAAAAGTACAACCCTTAACCTAACCCCTAGTGAACATTCAAGTGTGAGATCATGATGATTCACAGCATTAAAATACAATGTGAACAGTACAGCAAAGTTGAATAAAAACATGGATCTCTGCTCTTACCTCCTGTTTAATTGTTGCCTATGAGAACTTTGCGCTATTTATAGATGCTGAGTTGACTTTGTAGGTTGCAACTTATCTATAGTTGTTATTATTTTTATGCTATGTATTAGTAAGCTTCCACATCTGATTACACAATGGTTAGGGTCATGAAATCAGGGGTGGTTGTTAAAAAAAAAGTTTGGCAGTTTCCTGAACTAGTGCAGACACCGTGTTGGGAAAAGAAAAAAAAAAAAAAAAGAGGGGTGAGGGTACCACCATATATACCAGGAAGAGTGAGGTAGAAATAAATGACCCTTCAGCAAAGTCAGCAAAGCATGCTTCCACCTGCAGGTGCTAACCCAAAATTCTCAGGTGCTTCTACTGAGAGAAACCTTGCAAGCCCACACTGAGCGTGTGTGATGCTGGAATTAGCAAAGGCCTGTTAAAAAGGTACCCGCTGCTGTGAGGCCCTGCTAAACCTCCTCCCTTGGGAGCCGTGAAGTTTTTTAACACTTTGGGAGGAAGTTAGGAGGACATGCCAGGCTGCGTGGGAGGCAGCAGAGGCTCTAGGGTCACGGTTTGAGTGTGCGCGTACGCGTGTATGAGGTTGCGACTCTGATGCAATGTTGCTGGCATGCGTGAGCTCCGTGGGCCGGGCCGCTCGGCTGACGAGATCCCAGCAGGCTTTGCTCCCTCGCTTCGATTCGCTTTGGCGTAGGCAGTAGCTGTGGAAACACAATTGGTGCTCACAAACACACACACACATGAAGGCATGTATAAAAGTGAAGATGGGGGGCTGGAGCCAGGTGGGGGCTCCTGCAGTGGTGGTTTTTATGGCTTTCTGACAGCTCTGTGTGGCTTTGGGTACTTAGACTGAGCTAGTATTTAACGTTCTCCTTCTTTTTCCCCTGCATTTAAAAAAAAAATGTAGAGTTAGGAAGACATACAATTCCCTTTACCAGTACAATTGACCCTTTTTGTCCTGAACTGAATGCTAAAGGTAAACGATTATGACCTCTAATTATAGCAGCACTCACTTCCTAAACTTTCTTTTACTTTTATGTTCCTTCATTCCTCTTTTTAGCCTGGCACACAAGGCCATTGCATCCATTACACTCACAGCCTTGCACTCTCCATCTGTCAGAAATTGTTAATTCAATGCAAAACAAAACAAAAAAAAAAAGATAATTTTAGATGAAGGACATGTCATGCTGTGTGGGAGGGAACAGGGGTCACAGTTTGAATGAGGGTGTGCATATTCAGAGGTCATAATCCATCTGTCCATCTTTCATAAGTTGTAGAGTCTGCGGCTTGGGTCACCAGAGTTAGAGTTAAAACAGTAAAGTCATTAGTCTGAAGGAAGGAAAATTTAGCTTTTTTTTTTTTTTTTTTTAAAGAGGAACCAAAGATTCTTCTTCTGCTTTTATTTTCAACATATAGAATGCCCAGATGTTACCTCACAAAGTGTTCTGACCACTCAAAAAGACTATAGAACTTTTGTAGTGCTTTGGATCCTATTATGAGTCAGAGTATTGCATTATTGGTGCTGGGACCCCTATAAGGACGTCTTTCAGTAAGTTCCAGACTACACGAAATGCCCATAAGGTATTCACAACCTTTCGACCACACTATAGGAGTCCTGCAAATCTGGTACATTGGCTAAAGAGATTCTGAACTATTGGTGCTTGGACATCTAGTAAGAAAATGGGCCTTGGAGCCTGTAAATTAATAATATGGCTTTATGGTTTCTGCATTGTCTTGAGTTAAGTGATTAGAACGAAGGAAGGAAAGTTTTGCTTTTTTTGGGAGGAATGAAAGATTCTTCTACTACTTTCCACCTGGTGATGAAAACACTGAATACCCACAAGGTACTTCACATTAACCAACTATAGGAGTCCTGCCAATCTGGTGCATTGGCTAAAGAGATACTGAAGCATTGGTGCTTGGAACCCGACTGTATATGGAAGTATTTCAGTAAGTTTACATCTACTGTACTAGTGGGGCTTGGACACCTAGTAAGAAAAAAAAGTTTGGACACACTGGACCTTTAGACACTTAGGTCCTCCCACTTTACTCCGTACACCCCTTGAATTAAGAAAAAAAACTACAAATTCTTTACATTTTTTGTTTTTACTTGGGAGGAATGAAATATTCTTCTCCTTTCAGCTCCACCTGAACTGTCTGAATTATCTTTCGAAATCCCCTTCTCAGACCAAAATTGCTTCATCATGCCAAAGTAAAAGTATGCATACATTATTTAGTTAAACCTGAGAAAATCAGGTTTCTTCTTGGGAATTGGCGTCAGCTTGGGCTGCTTGAATTTCAGAAGTGTGGACATTTTCTCCTGAACCCACACGGGAGAGGAAGGAAATAAATAAATAAAGAGACGGGGGGGGGGGATTGTTAAACTGCCAGTTTAGCTTCCTTTTGTACGTTTTCGACTTTTTCTGAATGATCTTCGCTGTATCACTTACAGGCAGTGTGACATGGAAAGGGTTATACACTTTTGAAGAAGTATCAATTTTTTATGGCTTTTTATGACCAATACACTTTTTTTATGTATTAAAACTTCTTGTGAGGTTGGATGCTAACTACAAACACACCAGGTAGCAAAGGTGATTTCAAGCACCTGATGTTGTTGACTTCTCTTTCAGTGGGGAACAAGCACTTACACACACACACACACACACACACACACACACACACACACACACACACGGCATCTAGTTTATGGCACAGCCTTATCTCTCACATACAGCTTCTGCTTTGACAACTGTATGTCCGTCTCTCTCGTGCTCTCTCTTTCTTGGGTTCCTCTCTCCTTAATTCATGCTAATATGCCATTCCTAATCAAATAAAACAGCGCCTTTTAAATAAATCACTAAATTTGCTCTTTGTTAAAGCCACTTGGCAATATTTTACCGCCTTTTTTCCTCTTCAGCACTCTATGAACATCCTTGCACCACGCATAATTTAATTAAACACAACCAATATGTTATGGTAGATTTTCTGGAGAAACTTTGCTCGATAATAGTAAAAGTGAATGTGGTTGTTCCTCCCCACACCCCCACCCCCATTTAAAAAAAGAAAAGAAAAAAAAAAACATTCAGTGCCAATTCCCATACCATATATGTTTCCACATAGATCTGGGAGGGAAGTTTTTCAGTGCATCTTCTGGAAATTTCTGTCATCAAACATTTTAACATACTTGGAGGAAAGCACTGATTTCCTTTCTCACTGAAATTGAACCAAGTTCAAGGGAAATGGACCAGGGTTTGATTTAAACTGACTAAACGTGGAATCCTTTCCTTTTGCCTTTCCCCAACAACAGTAGAGCTGCAAAGCCTTATAGAGAAGTCAGGAAGTGGGCAAACTTGTTTGTTTTTCCAGTATAGAGCATGCATGAGCTAAGTGTGACAGAATTAATAGAGTAATGAGCAGGACCTGAGCTCTACACAGATGTGGCTTTATGCACAGTGTTGATTAAGAAGGCAGACGGTGTGACGCGGTGGAACACGCAGAACATCGCAGCAGCTGTGCGTCGTCACCCCTTTTGTGTGCAACACTGTGTATGCGGAGCAATGTTCACAGAACTAACTCGAGGTCTCTGACCCGGCTTTTGTTTCACTCCGACTTCCTGTAGTCGACTTCTCTTGCGGGAGTTAAAGTCGGAGGTATGAATGTAATTTTTTAGCAGCGTGACACAGCTGTAGGGATAAAGAGAGCTCTCTGTCTCCTTCTCTTCCTCTCTGATGGATGATTAGCTCTTATCTCTGTGTGGATTTCACTCGAGCGCTATAGCTGAGTCAGGTGGAGTCCACAGGAAATGAAATCTCTCTCTCCGTCCCACCATGGCTGGGCATAATCCTGGCAACCAGATTAGCGGGCACACTAATTGAATGCAGCAGCCCTTTATGCTAACCTGTTTACTGGGATATTTTTAAGCATAACTGTCTACCCAATTAGGAAAAGTTTTCAGATTAATACTTAAGTCAGTTGGATCTTAACGTCTCTAACAGCAACAAACAAATGACAAGTTCTAAAAATACAAGCACGTCCATATTTAAAAAAAAAAAAAAATAGTTTGGAGAGGAATTCCAATGCCTCTAGTCTTACTAATGAAGAGGTGTGCAGATTTTTACACATTCAACGGGCAAAGCTCTGCCTTTGTCTGTTTAATGGCTCTTTGGCACCTTGAGTTCAGGAGAAGCCAATTTGTAACAGTGACAGCTTGTGTGTGTATGTGCAAGGTGTGTGCGTGTGTGTGTTTGTGTGTGTGTGTGTGTGTGTGTGTGTGTGTGTGTGTGTGTGTGTGTGTGTGGTTAGTGCAGCACTAAAGCTACACTGGTTTGCTTCAAGGTGTAAAAGCCTGATTAGTTCCTCTCTGCGGCGCGGTGGCCGGGAGGATGTCACCAGACAAAAACACCCGCGCGCCTTTCATCCTCACACACACCTTACACACACCGATGGAGATAAGGACCTCAATAACAAACATGCTTGGCCAAATACACACACACACACACAAACACAAACTCCCTCGCTTTATTCTTTACTCTTTTCTGATATTCCCCAGGTAGGCCTTTTTCTGCTCAGGTCTTGCACCCTGTCGCTGCTCTCCTGCCTCCGTGTCAGAATCAAAACCTTTTTCTTTTTTTTTTCTTTCTTCTATTTTTTATTTCCTTAGAGAAGACAAGGCCCAAGCGCCCCTTCTTCCTCCTCTTGTCCGAGTGTTGTACTCCTGCCGTCTGTGTGACTCCCTGCTCATGTTTGGTTTAACCAAATCAACAAACAGCTGAAAGGAAAAAAGGAGGATAGAGAGAGAGAGAGAGAGAGAGAGAGAGAGAGAGAGAGAGAGAGAGCTGGGAAGGGTGCAGCTCCAAATGCCTTCCACTTCCTGTCCAGATTATGAGATAGGTGACACGCCAATATTTCACCTCCTGTATTTGGTTTAGTGTCTCCCCTGTGACTTACAATCACAAAGAGGGAGGGAAGGAGAGACAACATGGACAGATGGAGGACAAAAACAAGAGAAATGGGGAGAACGTGAAAAGAAAGAAGCAGATTTTTATTTTTTTGCCCAGCATACACTGGCTTTAAATGTTTTTTTCTTACACGCATAATTGTTTACCTTAGTTTACCTCAGGTTAGCTTGCATGCTAATGAATTTGCTTGCAGGTTTTAATTACACCATTAAATTGTTTACTGTATTAAGCTGACAGTTCGAATGGTAGCAAACATAGATGTTACACTAGTATACATCCTGTTTATAACTGGTATGATATTAAAATGTTCATCTTAGCTAAGCAGACGTGTAGCTAACAAAACCCCTTCCTGTTTTTCTTCAGTGCTGCTTAGCATAAAATTCATTTTGATTTTATTTACATTGCATACTAGTTTAATAGCATGCTAGCAAACTTATCCATGTATACAGGTTAGTCAGAAAGCTACTAATAGAGGTGCAATAATGTTAGCTAAATTAAAAATAAGTAAACAAATAAATAAATAAATAAATAAATAACCATAGACTAACAAGTTAGGTCCCATTCTGATTTTGCTGAGTCCTGCTTAGCATAAAATACTGTTTCTGATTGGTTTTGTGTTAGTTTCTTGCTAGTGAATTTGTTTCCTGAATTTAATTGCAGAATAAAATAGTTCGTCCATGTTTTCAAGGTTATCTGTCAGATAGCTACTGCTAAAAATGCTAATAACCATTAGCTAAGATACATACTATATGTAGCTGTCTTCTTAGCTGCATTTAGCCACGAGATTAGCATAGCTAATGATGCTGTGTAATTAAAACCAGTAGTCTGTGCTAAGCAGTAGCCCAACGATGCTTTGCTAATGGCTTGCTAGCAAATGTGACTTGTTACATAATATTAGAAAAGGTGTCACTTGATCAAAATCTGATCAGTTGTTGAGACAGAGACATGTGTCAGGATGTGGAAGCTCCAATGCTGCTGCAACTACTCCTTCTTATTTTATGATCCTACCCCCTTCTACACACTCACATACACTCTCACACATGCACAAAGGTGTTATCCATGAATAGATCTCTGAATCCGAGGCTAACCAAGTCCCTCTCTCCCTCTCTTCCCATACAGTAATTATCTGTTTTGAGTTTGCTAATAGCCAGAGGAAGGGCGTTTCGGCAGGATTAAAAAGGCTTCTGTATCTTGCGTTCAAAGCGATGAAGGGGGCATAGTGGACGTGGAGAGGGAGATATGTTTTTCCCTCCGCACCGACCCTGGAGACAATAAGCAATGATTCTATATCAGGTATGCACTTAAAAGGGGCTGTTAGGAGCGTGCCGTCTTGAGGAAATCAGCGCAGAGATGAAAGACTTTTGTTAAAAGTTGGGCTAAGCGCAGGTTTCCTGTGGACTACTGCAGCTCCTAATGTACCCGACCCACACCGTCCACTCTTCCTCCCTCTCTCTCTCTCCTCTCGTGCTGTCTTCAAGGGGGGGAAAGTAAACCCTTCTAGCCGCCTAGATTAAACGGAGAGATGGCGACAGGAAGCAGGCGGGAGAAAAAAACAAAGGGTGGCCAGGGTGATGGATGCTGGGAGTTTTATCAGGTTGGCGATGGAAAATGCCAGTTTGTCTGACTCCCAGATTTTTTTTTCTTTCTCTCTCTCTCTCTCTCTCTTTCTCAAAAAGTCCAAACAGCCTTCTTCTGTCCTTCTCCCTTTCTCTCTCATCCTCCTCCCCCCACACATGTTCTTCTCCCTCCTGCGATGACACAGTCTTCTGTCCTTTTTCGCAGGGGCACTGGTTTGGCAATTAAGGAAGAGAAAAAGCTTTCATTATTGTCTTGCTTATCTTTTCTGGAAGGAGAAACGCGAAAATCCCCCAACAAAGAGAAGCGTGTATAAGATGATTATGCTACAGTCCCTGAACCAAAATATCGAGAAGTGGGGGGAGAAAGTGTTTCGCTACACTTATAGAGTGTGCTAGAGGATTATGGGAGAACTCTGCTAGGTTACTGATCGAGGCAATTACCAAAACGACTTATAGCTTGACCTGAGGTTCTGCAGTGCATTTGACGATTATGGCTGTATCTCCAGAGGTTGACATAGTTCTAGTTGAAATTAATAATTGGACAGAGTTTCATAAAACTATATACAGTATTTACACTAAAAATGTAAACATTTTCAGAGGTGTTGGCAGGCAAGACGGTTCACTGGTGCGAAGCAAGAGTAACTGGTTACCAGAAGCAAATTGTTCACACCCTATGTGTTTTCCTCTTAATTCTATTTGTGTTTGGTCTGAGCTTAGCTTTAGCTTAGAAAGCGTAGTTTTTAGGTGTCTCCTGCATCGTTGTAGTGAGAGGTCAAAAAGAGTAAATGCTACAGCTAAACTGTAGATGTCTTTGCTGGTCAATTCCATTTGGCCTTTAAGACTGAAATGTTATTATTCAAGAAGAGGTTCAAGTGGCGTGCTGAGGGTTACATAATGAAATACAGGGAAAATCAGTCTTTCTTCAGATCTCCCACTGTAAAGATCTGATGGAGGCAGGACCATTGCGCCATCCAGCTCTCAAGAGACACGATGACCCACAGAATTCTCCGGCTGCTAATCGGTGTGATGGCTTGCAGGCAGAGATACCTCAGTGTGCATGTGTGTGTGTGTTTGTACTCCCGCTGAGCTCTGCTATAAGGGAGTCCATAATGACAATAATGTGTTTAACTTGTAAACTAGTCGGAGACTGATTACCGGTGTCCACGAGAAGTGCGCGGAGGCGACGATTCAACTGTTCACCTTTTTCCCTCTACATCTGTCCTCATAATGACCTGTCCTCTCTCTCTTTCTCTCTCACTGTCTCTCTTTCTCTCTTTCTCTCACGCTACCTCAGGCATCTTTTCTCAGAGTCTTCATTGCATTTCCCAATTAGAGTCGGACTCATTATTAGTTTATTAGCAGTGGCAGGGGCTCCGCGAAATGTGTTTGCTGATATTCAGTTGTTAATGACCAAATTCAAGCCCTATTGAACGTATTCACAGCTGTGAGAGGTGGGCTAATAATAGCTTCCCAAAAACAAAAGATGAAGGAAATGGCATTATAGGGGCATAACAATGGAGGCCCATTGGAGCACTAATGGCATGCCCTTTCATTTAGAAATTGTTTCCTTTTTTCTCTGAGCTGCTGCAGGTTTTTCTTTTTCTTCTTCTTCTGCTTTCTGTAAAGCCTCTCAGTCAGCGCATTCAGGCATTTCTGCAGGTCAGGTGCATGTGTGTTTGTGTAAATCGAGTGTTCTGAAAGCTACCATTATTTGAGGGGTGGCTGTGGCTCAGTCGGTAGAGCGGGTTGTCCACTAATCCACTAATCGTGGGGTTGGTGGTTCGAATCCCGGCCCGGGTGATCCCATGCCGAAGTGTCCTTGGGCAAGACACTGAACCCTAAGTTGCCCCCGATGGCAAGCTAGCACCTTGCATGGCAGCTCAGCTACCATCGGTGTGTGAGTGTGTCTCATTTGTAAGTCGCTTTGGATAAAAGCGTCTGCTAAATGAATAAATGTAAATGTAAATGTTGAGGGAAATACTCTCCTCACTGCCCCATAATCTACCCCCCCAGTTCCTTTATAATTTCTATATTATGTGACTGCCGTAGTCTGCATTTGAATGTCTTAACAAGGCAGGTAAATTGTTCATTAGGGTGTAGGTAAGGAGGTGGAGGGGGATGCTGGGAGTTAACGGGGGGGTTTAGGAAAAGTGAGAAGAACAAACAAGTCGAGGCATTTGTTCACAGTGTAATCTACACATCAATTATCCTGCTGCGCTAATTAGCACCTAGCCATACCCCAGGTACCAGGCGCTCACAGAAGCTCCAGCTTTCATGCCCCTGATCAAAAAAAGAAGCAGATTGATGGAAACACAGGGAGAATAAACCCATGGGCTGCTTGGTGGAGAGAAGGTAAGAGAGGAAAGAAAAACCTTAGATCAAAATTTCCTTTTCTACATCCTGAAATCCAGTGTGGAATCCCGCCACAGCCCGAGTGAAATAATCTACTCAATTATGTAAGGGGACATGCATGGATATCATATATTGTGTACCCAAGAAGAAAATTGGTGTTGTCTTTGTGCCATTGCCAACGTGTTTACTAGTGCTTGGAAAAATTGTACAAATGTGCATAAACTCTGCCTTTCCATAAACTACTTTATTGTCTCTGCAAAAAAAAAAAAAAAAAGTGTCCAAATGTGCCGTAAATTTGAGTAGAGTCGCAAGATGGATTGAGAGAATGGCAAGATGGATATGAGCGGCCTTTGTCATGCTAACAGCCTCTGTTGTGCAATAAACGTATAGGGGGCCGTTTTGTTTAACTGGCCTGCCTGAAGATTAAGCTTTAGAAAGGTGCGTTTAGCATGTGAAAGACCAGCAGGAGGTTCCCACTCAGTATGCCGTGTGTTTGGGGGGGCGGGCTGTCTCAGGTCGTCAGCACTGATCTGGAAACCACAGCTCTTCTCAGTGAGAGAGAGGTGGCTCTTCGCAGCAGAGGCTAATTAAATATGTGGTGTGTGTGTTTGTGAAGCAGGCGGTGAAAAGGTAGGTGAAACAGAAGAGGGGGTGGTAACAGAAAAAAAAAGCACAAATGATGCAGACAAAACTGCTCCGATTGTGTTTACATGCACCTGCTTCATGCATTAGTAATAAGATTCAGTAAGAACGTCTGTATGTCTCGTGCTGAGCACACACCTTCACTGGATTCCTTCTTTTCTTAGAAGAAGGTGATATGTCGGCAATGCATCAGAAGGTGTTGGTGTAGAAGATAAGATGCTGGTATGAATGGCTTGGCTTTTTGAAGGTTACCAAGGCCTGTGCCATGTTGGTTTGATTCAAAAGAGATGAGAGGTAGATGACATTATGGATGTGGTATTATGTTGGAAGTTTAGTGTGTTTGAGGTAAGGTTAGCAAGGTGTAGAATAAACAACTGTTGGTTTCAAATGGGAGGGTTGCAGGAAAGTATGTTAAAAGTGTATTGCTTAGATTCAGATAACAGCTGGACTGACAGGAAGTAGGGTGAACATGTGTTCGTCTGGTTGAGGCAAAAAAAAAAAGTTGCTGGTTGTTGTAATAGTGATACATGTTACAGGTTAGTGTGTTGTAAGGTAAGTGTAGGCTGGATGTTAGATGTTATCATAAATGGGTTACTATGTTGCAGGAAATAGGGGTAAAAGGTAAACCTGTGTTGGTTGGATCAGGGGACAATTTGGGAGGTTAAGGTTTGGAGTATACTTATTGGGGTAGTGAAGCTTAACACTGCACAAGTATGTTTATAGCATGGGCCCATTGGGAGTGTAACTGTGTCAGGTGCGATTGGCTTGGAGTGGGAGAACTCTGGGGCTTCTGGATTTACCAGGGCCTCATTTACTGATTGGAGAGTAGAGGTAGCAGGATGAAAAGGGGCTGTTTCCTGCTGCTTGTTTGATACCTGGTGGGAAAGCTATTCAGGTGACAAAGATCCAGCCTGGTAGGGGGGGAACAGATGTGCTTTACTTCCTCATTAGCATTTGAATGAGCTGCTCAGATTGGACTGGCCAGGGGGGCTGAGCCCCTCACCTGGATAGTCCCCCTCTGATCTTTACACCATCTGCGGACTTCTGCCCCCCATCCTCACATCAAGTTATCCCCCCAACACACACACACACACACACACACATACACACACACACACAGAGATCTGACCCCCTTTAAACCCTCTCCCCGCCCCTCCTGACCCCCCGGCTTTAGCACTGGCAGAGTTTTATGACACTAATCGACTTTCCTCAGCCTGGAGCACAGATGCTATTCAGAAAATGTGCCTTCACACCGATTTTGTCCTCTCATTGTGCTCAAAACGTATCGAGAATATTCGGCTCCACAATGAGTCCCCAGATTATGACCTGGTTTTGCTCGAACTTGGAAGAGGTCCAAAATGGCATCTTTACCAGCCATCCCTTGTCTCATTTCTTAAATAAATGTTTGGCTGTCACACTTTTTAAACAAATTTATTGAATTTTTTCCTTCATATGCACAAAAATGCGTCTTCATTACTCCACAACATAAAGTTTATGAATGAATCTTTCCTTTCATTGGCTCTGCCAGAAGGTGTTTTAGGTGCGAGTGTTAGTGATCAGATCATAAATAACCACCCTGTGCATATTTAATGGTCTTTCCCGAGCCTGTGTTGTTTCTGTGTTTGTTTGCGTTGACATTTTCATTTGCCACTTCGCCACTTGGCCGTGGAGCTTGTAGAAAAAAAAAATAATAAACATACGAGGACACACACATTTTGTTTTTACATACCTCTGTATTTTGATTGGTCAGGAGTCAGTGACAGCCTGATAATGTTGATCTTCAGGTGCTCGCTCAGTGTTCCTTAGATAAATGTTGCAGCTTTTCAAAAGGTTGTTCTGAACCGTTTGCGGAGGAATGCGGCATAACCTTGACCAGCTCGACGTGTTATTTTCACCCTCCCTTATCTCAGAGTCTGCCTGATAGTTTAGGCGGCTTGAAAAAAAAAAAAAAAAAAAAAGGTTTTTAAAAGTTATGTGGGAAGCACAGAATGGGCTTTTGAATTCAGCATTAAAGGAATATCATTGTCATACTCTAGCTGCAGAATTGCTGAAACCACCTTACAGCACGAGTGTACACGCTTCCTTTTGTCTGGGGTTTCATCCCATTAAATTCACACCATAACGAAAATCACGATCAAACGGGCATGTTATGGAGAATAATTACAGCCGAGGTCCGGCTTGGCCATTATTAAACAAAAACGCACAGTAATCTGCCCTGGCAGTGCAATATGTTACTGTAGCATTTTAATTAATCTTACAGGAAGTGTAATACATTTACACTATCAGATTGGAGCAATAGTGTATTTAGATTTATTAATGCTTTTAATCAGCTTTGGAAAAAAAAAATATATATATATTTCGCCCTAATTTGCTTACATTTGAATTTGCATATATTTAGCGCACCTAATTTATTTTTTATGGATTCCTTTTTATTAAAATGGGACATACGGGCCTTGAGCATGAGGGAAAACAAAATGTATAAATGCTTATTATTACTCGGAACATCCTCGCCAAAAAAAAAAAAAAAGGACATTCATTTTAGTGACAGAACAGGCTGCTGCAAAACTCCATTTTATATTCAGGCCTTGCCAAGTATTAACAGGTCAGCTTATTACTCATTTCAGTAGCAAATGTATTATTGTATTTATGATGGGAATATTTGCATGCATATTTGCAATGAGAAGTGGTGTAGTTAAGAGGTGATTACGTGGTTGTGCGTTGTGCGTTGTCTGAGGCGAAACTCTTTAAAGGCCATTGAAGCAGCCATAATGAGAAAAAAGAAAGTAGATTTAATTTGTAAAGACGATGACACGAATGAGAAAAAAAAAATTCACATAATCTTTCAGGTGCTATGTTTTCACATCTCTATGATTCAAACATAGGTTTTAATATGTTTCTTCTCTTTTTGGTGTACTAGTTGGATGTGGAAGGGTTCATATACGAGAGCCATACATGGGATGTTCACACAAACTCATCTTCTCCTACAATCTAATACTCTGTGCTAACTCTAAAAGGAATTTTTAAACTTTTAAGTGTGACGACATCCAAAAGAAGGGGCGACAAAATGGAAACAGACATTCCTGGTGGATTTTAGGTTTGTGCATTGTTGTGACTGTGTGTATTAGAGAGAGAGAGAGAGAGAGAGAGAGAGAGAGAAGTGAGTAGATCAGCAGAGTCCTCTCTTATTAAATAGGCCGGCTCGCTGATAAGACCCGACTGTACGTTATCAATCTGGCGCCCGCTGCAACGTGCATCAAACCAACTACAGCTCACACTGACCCTGTCAGCGCATTCCACTACCTGGGAGTATGTGTGTGTGTGTGTGTGTGTGTGTGTGTGTGTGTGTGAGGAGGATAGGAATAGAGAGATTGACTCTGTGCCAGTTTGTAAAAGAGCATTGGTAGAGGAGGTGGGAGAGGCGTGTACCCATGGCACTCGGCCATGCTATCTCTCAGTTAGAGACGGGGGTGATTGGGGAGGGGGGGGGTGGTGAACTGGGATTGGCAGCAATGGCAAACTTTTAGAAAACACACAACAGCTTTGTACCTTATAGCAGGGGATCTTAAACTTTTTTCACCCAGGGACTTTTTTTAACTGTTAACCCCCCCCCCCCCCCCCCCCAGCCCCGCTTGCAGATTTATTTTACAAACATGATCTAACTATTCAAATAGGAGTGCGTAGTAATCATGGTGTGCATTTATATTTGGGTTTGGATTAAATGTATTCGATTCAAATGATCTGTCAATTAAAACAATAACAATAATAATAAAAAGAAATCTCGTGCTTGGACCCCTAAAAATATATTATGGTGCGTTGTGACAAATTACAACACAGATCCCACTTTGAGAACCACAGCTATATAGAACATATAGAACAAGATAGTATCTTAGAAATATTATATGAACACTTGACTATTACACAACCATTTTTATGTTAAATGACTGTTTGAAAAATATTCATTTAATTCTGCTGTCACATCTATTTCCATTTTTCCATCCATACAAGCTTTCACAATTTTACTCCTAGCACTTTTACATATTGTAATATCACTTTAATCACTTTGCATCATTTCCCATGTAATTACCAGTTAATAACCCTTTATATTTGGAAATCTGAAGCATCATAAAAGCTAATTTTTCTTCCTCATGTTATTTTTTTTTTGTCCTTTTAATTTCATATGTTTAAAGCACTATGTTCATCAGCACTCAGCGCTCTGTGATCCGGAGTCAGTGGCAGCGAATTGCAGCTCAGTCCCAATTGCAGCTGAGCACTTTTTTTTTTTTTGGAGTTGTAAATATTTGATGGGCGACCTGATTCAGGCGAGTCAAGCACCATTTCACACTCCCTTTCATGCACGCCGTTGCCAGATCTGCCTGCCTTGCTCACACACTCCACAATGAGAACAGATTTAGGTGGGAAGACATCAACAACCCAGATACAACGAACACCAGGGACCAGGTGTCTCTGCACTCGTCGCTCGATTCAGTCCCTGCATCTTTTCTATTTATACACATTTATGGAATAAACAAGGCCTAGAAAAAAAAAGAAAATATGAAGTATCCTGAGCGTTCGCCTTGAAAATGGCTGAAGCATAAAAGAGCTTTTCAGAGGCGGGAAAATAACAAGTGTCTGTCTTTGTGCGATGAAAGTAGCGGCTTTCCGACAGTTCAGACTGAGAGCTTTTTTTCCCTTTAAACTCTGCTAAAGGTTTTGTGTGTATTTGGTTAGTTACAGCAATTACGGCCAGTAAGTGACAGCCAAATGCACGCAAGAGAGAGAAAGAGAGAGAGGAGAGAGAGCAGACTGCTTCCCTGTGCAAGACTCCTCTGTCGAACATCTGCTCAGAGATTTGCATATTAATTAACCCATATTAACTCTAATTATTCTGGGAAATTATCAAATAAATTAAATTTTCTAATTTTAACCTTTCCTTTGCTTGACGGATGTCAGCACAGGAGGAAACCCGGAAAAACGTACGCTTACATTCACCTGGGCAACCGTTTTGTGCCTTCTTAATTTTTTTCTGCTCTTCTATTTTTTTCCGGTGCTGGTCCTGGGGCAACCGAGGGAGCTTTTATATGCTTCAGCCTCTCTCTCTCTGTCTCTCTCTCTCTTTTTT
>JAFFST010048287.1:96527-112120 GCA_022414735.1 Noturus placidus | reverse complement strand
CCCCCCGTGCATGATTCATTTGTGTTAGTGCCCACATCAAACCCAACAACCACAAACCTTCTTTGAACATCACATCACCCAGGCGCTCTGATTGGTCGTGGCGCCGACCGAGTGTTTGAGCGCTATTTAAAAAAAAAAAAATGAATTCTTCCTCATGTCTTGAACTCTGCCAGTGCTAACCTCAGCCCTGGCTCTGGATAAAAATGGGAAACTCTTCAGTGTGGAAATTGAATTTTAATAAAGGTTTCCATTTATGATGTTAACCTTGTGGAAAGCAGAGCAGCCCTTGCTGGGCTGTTTCTTGGAAATCCACTCATGAATTACAAGTATTTTGCTTCTGAACTCCAAACCGAGTAGTTATAGAGTCAAAGATAAAGAGCGTGAGGAGGGAAACATGGAGGAGCATTAGTTAATGCTTTAACCTAGTGCAGGAACTTTTCAAAATCTTATTCCTGTCCATAAATTGAATTTGAGTGCAAAACCCAATTTATTCAGATTATATCCTCTTCAAAGCTGGCTTCATCATTTGTTCATTCACGTTTAGCTCATTGCTGGCAAGACGGGAATCATATAAGCAAGGCTTAGGTGTGTGTGTGTGTGTGTGTGTTTATTTTAATTATACTGCACACACCACAGTGAAGGTTCCTTCCAGATAACGAAGGCTTCGTTTTACACACTCCAGTTCCTCGGATCTGAAGAGGGAACGCAAAAGGTCCATTGGCACTTTGACATTTTCGAGACATTTTTGACATCGACACAGTCCACTACCTTGACCTTTTAGCAAATTAGACCATAAAATGTTTACTGTCTGACAAATCTCAGTACACAGTTTACCTTTCACTTCGGCATGGCCTAATTAAAAAGGTGGCTAATAAAATCTCCGAGCGCTCCGTCACCTTCTCCATAGAATTCTGCCTAATTGACAGATGAGACGGCTCGAGGAGACACGGACACTAATCTCTATACAAATATAATGAATAATGGAGTGAGATGAAGGAAACTTGGCAGTTTTCAGCAGTTTCCAGATACATGTTGGTATATATATATATATATATATATATATATATATATATATATATATATATATATACATGTATGTTCCTTTTTTTCTTTTCTTTTGTTAAATATAGGTATGCAACTATTATTGGCACCCTTTTAGTCAATACATTGTGCAACTTTCCTTTGCCATGATAACAGCTCTGAATCTTCTCCAATAATGCCTGATGAGGTTGGAAAATATATCGCAAGGGATCCGAGACCATTCCTCCATACAGAAGCTCCCCAGATCCTTCAAATTTCAAGGTTCATGCTGGTGGACTCTCTTCTTCAGATCACCCCACAGGTTTTCTGTGGGTTTCAAGTCAAGGGACTGGGATGGTCATGGCAGGACCTTGATTTTGTGCTCAGTAAACCATTTTTGTGTTGATTTTGATGCTGTTTTGGAATATTGTCCTGCTGGAAAATCCAACCATATCCATTTTAAGGTTTCTGACAGAGGTAGTCAGGTTTTCATTTAATATCTGTTGATATATCATAGAGTCCATGATGCCATGAATCCTAACAAAATGATCAGGTCCTCTGGCAGAAAAACAACCCCAAACATTAAAGAGTCACCACTATATTTAACCGTGGGAATGAGGTACTTTTCCATATGATGACCTCTCTGTGTGTGCCAAAACCACCTCTGGTGTTTATTGCTGAAAAGCTCTATTTTGGTTTCATCTGACCATAGAACCCATTTAAAGTTCCAATATTGTCTGGCAAACCAAAGACACTTGAGTTTGTTTTTGAATGAGAGTAGAGGCTTTTTCACAAAGTCACATAGGTGACTTCAATTATAGTTCTGGAGACTTTCTGACCCCAAGACGCAACTAACTTCAGCAATTCTCCTACTGTGATCATTGGATATTCTGGCCACTCAAACCATCTTCTTCACAGTGTGTCGAGACAATATAGACATGTGTTCAATTTCACGTTGATTTATAATTTATAACATTCGCAGTTGACTGGAACATCTTATCTATTGCCCTGCTGGGGGAAATGGGCATTTTCAATGCTTGTGTATATTCTTATAGCCAACAACAAGCTCAACAACCTTTTGCTGCACATCACAGCTATATTCCTTGGTCTTAACAGTTTAATGAATGACCAAGCGAATTTGGCCTATGTGCTATCTCATATTTATACCCCTGTGAAACAGGAAGTAATGGTTGAACAATTTCCTGTTTTTGGTCACACAGTTGTGCTAAAAAAAATTTAAATATCAATGAGAATATACTTCAAATATATATTTCTCATATCAATTCATAGGGTTGCCAATAATTACACAGGGCGGCTGTGGCTCAGTCAGTAGAGCAGGTTGTCCACTAATCCAATAATCATAGGGTTGGCGGTTCGAATCCCGGCCCAGGTGATCCCATGCCGAAGTGTCCTTGGGCAAGACACTGAACCCTAAGTTGCCCCCGATGGCAAGCTAGCACCTTGCATGCAGCTCTGCTCCCATTGGTCTGTGAGTGTGTCTCATTTGTAAGTCGCTTTGGATAAAAGCGTCTGCTAAATGAATAAATGTAAATGCTACACACCTATATTTAACAAAGATATTTTTCGGGGATAAACCTGTGTTGTTTGATATCCATGAGAGCAGATTATTTTGTGATTTTTTTTTTTTTAACAAAGGATCAACAGTTTAAACAATAAAGACACATTTTCACAGCATTCTTTGCTCATAATTACCAAGGGTGCCAATATTAGTGGAGGGCACTGTATATTTTTCACCATTTTATTTAACAATCCATTTAATCACACTGCAGAATTTAGGATGCCTGGAAAAAGCACACCCTGATGAAACATCCCCTTTGTATCTCGATATCGTAACTTCCTGTAAGTTGAAGTGTAATTTTTCAGAAGCTGTCTTGTTAGGAGTTTGATTAGGGAAATCAGAAGTAATGTACGGCTTGTAGCAAACATCATTTCCTCCCTGAGCTTCCCTCATCGCACGGCACCTAATACATTTAAAGCGCAGGGAAAAAAGAGTTTATCGTTAAAAGCCTTTTTCCACAATTCAGATGGCATTCCCGCTAGATTAAGCCATATTTCTTATTTTAGTGGCCATTAGTTGACAAGATAAGGCTGTAATTTAGACGTATCCCTTGCAACTAGTACTTTAATGTTTGTTTTTTGTTCAGCTGTTTTATTACATCTAGGACATGTTACCGGTTCCCTTAATTTTTCACATGCACTTAAGGACACATTTTTTTTAATACTAATTCCAACTGTCCTTCTTTTTATCTGTTTCTTTATAAAGTGAAGAGAATGGACTGCACAGCTGAGTTTGAGGAGTTCTTCGCTAAAAGGAAGATGGCCGACAGCGAGAGCCATGTGGTTAGCATTGCTGAGTATTTGCAGCGCGCCGACACGGCCATCATCTACCCCGAGGCTCCGGAAGAGATTGCCCGGCTGGGCACACCCGAGGGCACCGGGCATGAGGAGAATGGTAAGGACGCACCACCCCACATACCCGAGTGTTTACCTTCTGAAAGAGGTGCAGCTGTTAGGGCGTTGAAATCAGATCCCTATCCTCAGGGAAAATTGCACCAGCCTGGACACACATACCGCACTCATGAGGAAAGAGGGGAAATTAGACATGGATAAGACCACCAGTTGGACGGAGCCAAAATGGCGTGATACTCAAGACTGGAGCCATTCATGGGGTCACAACTGAGAGTATTATGACATAACAATCCACTTTAAATAATATAACAGATTCATTGATACTGATACTGATACATTATTCAAGTCTTTAAAATTGCTATCTTCATGGCATGATGTCATCCTGCTTTTGCTTACACTTAAATAATTTATATGAAATATTAATTAACGGCTTGTATCCCCTTCATATTAAATCTCTTCAGGTTTCATGAGGTTACATTCGTGCCTCTGCATCCATGCCTAATATTTATGTATTATTATTAATATTATTATCTTTTGAAAATGTTTGTTTTTATTATTGCGTTTAATGCATTATTTATTAACTAATATATTTAGCATAACAATAAATATAGAAATGCATCATTCTAATCATTATTATTATTAGAAATAGAAAATTGTATTATTATTAATGTTACTTCTATATTCTTTCCCTCTTTTTCAATCCATGTCTATGTGCAATGTTCTACAAACTGTGTGCATTCAAGTGTATGTGCTCATGCATTGGTGTGTGTACATGTTAGTATGTGTGTGTGTGTGTGTGTGTGTGTGTGTGTGTGTGTGTGTGTGTAGAGTTCCCAGTGCCAGGCCTGACGATGGCACTCAGTATAGCAGATTGTAGAGATACCTCCCATACCAGTCTGGGCATAGCGCCAATTAGCTGCCATTGATTTGCTGACCTTTTGGCCCACTGCCCCTTCCCATCCTTTACTCACTCACTCTTTCTCCCATTCCTTTGTTCCTTCTCTCTGCCACAGACCTGCCACCTGGAACTCCAGATGCTTTTGCCCAACTGTTGACCTGCCCCTATTGCGACCGGGGTTACAAGCGCTTGACTTCTCTGAAGGAACACATCAAGTACCGGCACGAGAAGAACGAGGAGAACTTCGCCTGCCCTCTGTGCAACTACTCCTTTGCTTACCGCACTCAGCTGGAAAGGCATATGGCCACGCACAAGCCTGGACGAGATCAGGTGAGCATTACATGCCCTTCCCTCCCTTCCTTACTGTATTTTGCTCATGTTCTCTCTCTCTCTCTCACTCTCTATCATCCACTCTCACTCTATCTTTCTCCTTCTGCTGCCAACTCTGCTCTTCTATCATGCGCCCTCTCAATTTGCCAGCCTTTCATTAACTCTCTCTCACGCTCTCACTGCTACACATATATACGGCCCCTGACTTTATACATTATTTCTAATGTGCTGTATTCCCATGAAGAAAGAGATCATTTTGATTGGCGACCGTTATTAATTTTTCATGGCATTTTGAAGATGCAGATCTTTTACTGGTAATAGCCTTAATAGAGGCCTAAATGGTTTTTTGATGGCCTGCTCATATGATTCTGCAGTCTTATGTTCACGATCGAATGATTGTTTTAATTTCCAATTTAGAAATTTCATCTGCACTTTAAATTTACTCCCTTTTTTTGTTAATGTTCTTTAAGAATCAGAGCATCGGCCAATTAGATAGCATAGTCTACTTTTTTTTGAAATACAAACAACGGCTTTAATGGCAGGTAGAGTAAAATTTTTTGTTCAGTTATTCAGTGTACAAGCGTGTCGTTCTCCTGGTTCAGTTGCGGAAATACGGAAAACGATCCTCAGATGAAGCGGCGCATCAAAATCCTCCATTTAATTGTTTGCTATTCGGCTCATGCGGCACGTTGCAGTTGTCTTTCATCTGTGTGAGATAATGTTCCAGCTCTAACGGAGTGATTTAATACAATGTGGACTGGCAGCTTGCTCACCTGCCTTCCCCAGTCTGCTCAAAACACGAGCAGATGGCCCATTCTCCTCGTGTACCCTGCTAATCCACAAATTACTTCCTATTTATTGTTTTTTTGTTTGCGTACTTCCTTCACATAGAAAGACTTTCCTGTTAAACGGTCCCCCTGGTCCCACTTCATTTTTTGACATTATGTTAAAATCTGATAGTGTTGAAATCAGTGTAGTCCAAATGCACTGGCTTGATTGACAGATGCCTTTGAGGGTTTCTACACCCTTGGATTTCCTGTTTAGTCATTTTATGGCCACTCCTCCTCCCGCCATCTTGCATTTCTGTATTTATCACAAACAAATACACACTTGATGACTAACTCAAGAACAACATGAGTCACATGAGTCACACTGTGTTTGAGCTTTACGAGGGTTTTCCCCAATTTTCTCCACTAATTTATAGTATGAAAGATATCCAGTCTTGCCAAATCATACAGCATGTGGAGTTACTCACTCTCAGCCAAATACTCAGTCAGGTTCTCCGCCCATAACATGGCTAACATGTCACATGGGGCTGAAAATGCCCCCTCATTCGGTGCTGCCATTCACAATTAAAGCAAAAGGATCATGTTAATGGTGGCATGGCTAAACCCTACCTCCATCCTCATGGGGGTGTTCATAAGAGGAGAAAGCATCGGTGGTAGTGGTGGTGGTTGGTAATGGTGGTGTGTTGGAGGGGGGGGGGTAAAGCAGCTGTTGCTGTTTGTTTATGCAACTCAGTAACATACAAGTGAGTAGTGGGGTACCTCCCTGGCGCAGAGCCGCTTGGCTCCCCGCTTGATCTCAGAAGGTTGCTGCTGTTTGAACAATCCTCACTGTGTCCTGCCTTTACGCCATCTGTCTCCTGCCGGAATGCGAGCCCAGTTGTCAGAGCAGATCATGGGCGGCTCCTCTCGTCACCGCTTGCATACCCTTTGTGTTATCCCAGCCATTTAACATATTCACCTCCCACTCAGAATTAATTGTGCACGCCTGGTGTGCCACTGCTTCCCCACACTTACACGCCGTATTGTTGTTGTTGTTATCACTATTATATTAAGATTTTTTTTCTTCCATGAGGCCCCGTTTTGAATTGCAAATTGGTGCAGTGCCGATGTTTTATCTTCTGAATGGAACGACCTACGTGGTGTACTCACGTATTATTAAAGAGTTTAGACGTCCTGGAAATTCACTTCCAATTATCAAACTGTAACATTTACCCAAGCCCACCTATTTTGAATAATTAACTTTATTTTCAGGTACATTGATAGAAGGCTTCGTTAAATATGCAGGATCTCATCCGAGTGATTATCCCAAATTAATTAAAGTGGAATAGATTGCCTTCTCTAATGAGGGAAAAACTCTTTTAAAAAAGGAGCCTTTTATTTATTTCTCGGCACTGCCAGATTCTAAAGCCATGCTTTGCTGGCACGCAAGTCAGGAAATTAAAAGGTATGTGGTTCCCTATTATCATGGCCACACTCGTGCTGGCTCAGTGAAGCTGCAAGAAAAGCAAGATGCTGCATTACAACGTGAGCCATTTGGCATGTTGTGTTATGCGCCGATTGTGGTTATGTACCAAACTCTTCCTCTGTTCTGTTTGTGAGGAGCTCATGTAAATACCCTCTCTTCCCCAGCACCAACTGCTGAACCAGGGAGCTGGCAACCGCAAGTTCAAATGCACAGAATGTGGCAAGGCCTTCAAATACAAGCACCATCTGAAGGAGCACCTGCGGATCCACAGTGGTGGGTAGCAATGGGCCCATGCGCTCTCTTTGAATATTCATTACCTCCAGTTAAGATTGTTCTGTACCTCAGAAGATGTACAAAAATCAATCTCTGTAGGTTTTTTTTTTTTTTTTTTTTCCTGCTTGCTAACAAAGGAGGAATTGTTGTTTTGTTGGCTTTGGCCCATCTCACTCAAAAGAGAACAGTTTAATCAGAATGCCAGATGCGTTACTTTGTTAATCATTATATAAAACAGTTATATTTTATTTTCTTTTTAGCCCAGTATTGATTGTCATTAGATTTTTTTTTTTTTTTCTAGGAAGAATGCATTATTCATATGCAATGCAGCACTTCTGGAATATAACCACAACATATAGAAGCAGGATTATAATGTGTTTTCTGTTTGCCTTTCAGGGGAAAAACCATATGAATGCCCAAACTGTAAGAAGCGCTTCTCTCACTCTGGTTCCTACAGTTCTCACATCAGTAGTAAGAAGTGTATTGGCCTGATCACAGTAAATGGCAGGATGAGGAACAACATGAAATCTGGCTCCTCTCCAACCTCCGCCTCTTCCTCTCCAACCAACACTGCCATCAGCCAGCTAAGACACAAGCTGGAAAATGGCAAGCCTCTCAGCCTCCATGAGCAGTCCAATCACCTCAACATTAAATCGGAACCACTGGACATAAATGACTATAAACTGATGATGGCCTCACATGGCTATGGTACACCAGGCCCCTTCCTGAATGGTGGGCTTAGTGGAGGGAGCCCGCTAAATGCCCCGAACTCCCAGAGTCCCCTCCAGCACTTAGGGATGAGCATAGAAGGACAAATGCTTGGGTACCCATCTTTAGGGAACAACCTGAGCGAAGTGCAGAAGGTGCTTCAGATTGTAGACAACACAGTATGCCGGCAGAAGATGGACTGCAAGCCGGAGGAACTTTCCAAGCTGAAGGCCTACATGAAGGAGCTGGGCTCCCAAATTGAGGAGAAAAAGCCAGGGCTGGGATCACCAGGGGGGCCCCAGACAGGTCTTCCAGTTATCAACCACAATGGTGCAACCAAGAGTATCATTGACTACACACTTGAGAAGGTCAATGAAGCCAAAGCTTGCCTCCAGAGCTTGACCACAGACTCTAAGAGACAAATTAGCAATATCAAGAAGGAGAAGTTGAATCACACAATAGATTTAGGTACAGAGGAGAAGATGCATGAGAACAACTTAATGTTTACATCCTTTTCTTGCCAGTATTGCAAAGAACCTTTCCCAGGTCCCATTCCATTGCATCAGCATGAGAGGTACCTGTGTAAGATGAATGAAGAAATAAAAGCTGTACTGCAGCCCAATGAAAACATAATGGCTAACAAGCAGGGTATGTTCTCTGAGAAGCATGCCCATTTGTTCTCTCCAATCATCTCTGAAAAGAGCATCACTAGCCCCATCAACCCTTACAAGGACCACATGTCAGTGCTCAAAGCCTACTTTGCCATGAACACGGAGCCCAACTCAGAGGAACTACTGAAGATCTCGATAGCAGTCGGCCTTCCTCAGGAATTTGTAAAAGAGTGGTTTGAGCAGAGAAAGGTATACCAATATACCAATTCCAGAACACCTCCATTAGATAGGAACAATATGGAGATCGGTCTGCCTGCCACTAACCACATGCCCAATAAGGACTCCATGAATGCTCGTTCCCCTCTATCTTTGGTTAAAACTATGGACCGAATGACATCGCCCGCCACCCCCGAGCTACATAATATTAGCAACTGTGACATCCCCCTCAGGCTTTCAAAAACACCCCACTTCCCTGTCCCCAGACAACTTGGTGAGAAGTTGGATCACTCCAGGAGCAACACACCATCTCCTCTGAACCTGTCCTATGCCTCGTCCAAGAACTCCCACAGCAGCTCTTACACGCCCAACAGCTTCACGTCCGAGGACCTGCAGGCAGAGCCACTGGACCTCTCGCTACCAAAGCTCATGAAAGAACCCAAACACGTGCTTTCTATCAAAAGCCGGCCCAAGCCCAGCAGTGTCCCCTTAGACCACAACCCCATTACATCACCCCGGGAACATCTGGAGGAGCCACTCAATCTTGCATACCTGTCCAAGAAAGAGTTTGGGAGCCCCAATGGTAACCTGGATAAAAGCACTAGCCCCATGTTTGGCATTAACCCTTTCTCTGCCAAACCACTGTACACTTCCTTACCCCCTCAAAGTGCGTTCCCTCCAGCCACTTTCATGCCTCCAGTTCAGGCCAGTCTCCCAGGTCTCAGGCCCTACCCCACACTTGACCAGATGGGCTTCCTGCCACACATGGCTTACACCTACGCAGCAGGAGCTGCCAGCTTTGCTGAGATGCAGCAGCGGAGAAAGTACCAGCGGAAGCCAGGGTTCCAGGTAAAAAATCCTTAAGTTCCTGTATCTCTTTTTTTTTTCCCCTGCTCAATGCGTGCATGCCTGTAATGTGCTCTGGATCTTTCTGGTGCTAATTAAAAGGTACTTAGAGTGAGAGCGAAGTGCTCACCTGCCGCCGCCTTCAGCATCGGAAGAGCACAGTGAGGGATAAATGTTGGAGAGGCAAGAGTGTGAGATAGAATAGACAAACAGCTGTGCAGTGGCCTGTAGCAGTGCTAGCTCCTGTACTATGCATCATTAGCATTATCACTGAATGGCAGTTTTAGCGTTCATGACGAGGGAGGGCTTGTGTTACCAGACTCCAGTGTCTAGCATCTGAGTGGATGAGGGCAGGAAGCGTCGCCGTGCCAGATGCTCGGAGCACTCCTTGCTGTGTCAAGCTGCATCTGTGCCTGTTGTGTGTCTGTGTGTGTGAGTGTGTGTGTTTGTGTGTGTGTGTGTGTGTGTGTTTGTTTGTCATGATGTGTGTCTACTTTCTGTGTGTGTGTTTGTGTATATACCTTCTCTAGTCATCCACCCCATGTTTCTCCTCTCAGGTGTGATGACTCAAGTAACAGGCATGAAAGTGAGAGTTAATGACTTACAATGAACCCTCAAGACTCTCAAAGTCCCTGGCTTAGTGTTCACTTCCCAAGCAGTCTTTTTTCCCCTCCTCTGCCACTTCTCCCATCTTTCTGTATCTCTCTTTCTCCCCATTCTCTCATTTCTTTTGTATCTCTAAAGAGGGAAAAGCCAAAATGAGTTTGAACATGTGGATTAATAATGCACGCTCGCCATGTTCATTACAGCACAGCGCTGAAGGCTGTTTAACATAGAGGGAAACGTTCTGATAAAAAAGTATTAATAATGTTTCCTATTCTAAGTTATTAAATTAGATTTTAAAAAATACAGCTACGGGCATTTAGCTCAAATTGATTGTGGAATGATAGCACGGCTCTCTTAAAAAGCCCAGCATAGCCATGTCTGAGAATCATTGTCAGACTGGAGCAAGTACTCTTAATGAGGGCAACGGCGCTACACAATTTTGGTCATTTAGTGCACCTCTTGATTTAATCATTACCGCTTGGAAATTAGAAGACTGTGGCAATATGCCCTGCCAAGGCTTTCTCTTATTATTATGACCCTCTAATGCAATAATACTTTTTTTTCCCCCTCATTAATTGAAGTTTTAGCCTATCGGGGTAATCTTCTCTGTAAAGAAAGAGCAGATAAATATAGCATTAACACTCTTTCATGTATAAAATTAAACCAAATTTGAATGCAAATATATGGAGAAAGGTGATATTAAGCATATGCGGAGAAAGAGAGAGAACTCATTTGTAATATCCGGCCTTTTTATGCATTTTTCTAGTCACAAACATTTTAATGTTTAATTTAGAAGATGGGCTCCAGTGCAAATGTAGGCTGCATAATGAATCCATGACTGAGATTTTTCAGTTTCATTAATAAAAAATCATGCAAGGAAATAATAAAAGTGGTTCAGATCACTTTGTTGTTTGTTTGATATTTAAATAGACTCATATAAAGGCAGTATTATCACCACGGGATAGAATTAAAAACCTTCTAAATCGTAAATCTTTCTGTTTTCCAGGGGGAGTTGCTTGATGGCACGCCAGACTATCTCTCCAGCCTGGATGACATGACAGACTCAGACGCCTGTCTGTCCCGGAAGAAGATTAAGAAAACAGAAAGTGGTATGTACGCGTGTGACCTTTGCGACAAAACATTCCAGAAGAGCAGTTCCCTCCTAAGACACAAATATGAGCACACAGGTACATACTGTTCCAGACACTTATTTTACCCCATGCTTATTTTTTACTTCCTGTTTGTCTAATTAAAACCTCCCCCCTGTTTTTTCCTCTTAGTAGTCCTTTCTTTTTTTTTTTTTTTTTTTTTTTCATTTCTCCCCTGCTTATTTTTCGTTTCCGAGTTCGGTTTAGTTGTTCACTTTTTTTTAGTTGGATGTGAATGGAAAACTAACATTTCTTTCCTATTGACAGGGTGAGAGAAGTTGAATGTGAGGAAAATAATAAGATTAGTACATAGGCAGATTTTTTTTTTTTTAAATCCTTGTTTTCTTACTCATTAAATTGACCCAGTTGAATTATACTTATAATATTTGCATAACTCTTCTTTGGCATTCCACCAGCTATTTCAGACAAAAGTACACCACATCCAACAGAGATGATCTTTAACTTTTATCTGTAATACTCCTTATCGTTTTAATTGGCTCAATCGTATATTATACATCAGAGTGCTGGGGTAAGGAAAGCAAGGCCTCTATTTCTCCATGACTCTGTTCTTTCACTTGATTGCATCACGCTATACTGGTTGAGGAATCTGCCAGCAAGAATACCTTTTCCGTCTTTCTTGGAGATGTATGGCATGTTGGTACGCAGCATTCCTGTGCTATTTGCGGTCAACATATTGGCCAGATGTGTGCGTTCAAGTGCCCCACTTCACGAGTGCTATCCTGGGTCCAGTGAAATGCCAAAGAAGAGCGTGTGTGTGAGCTGTGTCAAACATACGACCTGAATGTGCTCAGTTGGTCTAAATCCAAATGTTTAGAACAGAGGAAGGTTTGGGGGGCGGATATATACTCTGGCTTGTCCCGTCTCTCCCTGAGTTTTGGTTAATTTAATCTCATCTTTCAGAGTATGATGTCATGAATTCTCACCCCATCAATAGCCTTAGACCGTCTGCTTTCCCATTGCATCCAATAGCATTGCAAATTCCCAGTCACAGAAAAAAAAAACAACAAAAAGAAAAAAAACGGATTGCTCTACCAATCTGCATCACCATGTGTGGCACTCAGCCACTGTAGGAGACTGCAGTTCAATTTCAGCTTTTATTTGTTTGTTCCTTTGCAGCGGTCGGCATGTTTGTTTGGTTTTGCGCCGGTTTATTTATGTTGCATTTCTGGCAGCGAGGCTCTTCTGCTGAAAAACCCCGAAGTGTGTGTGTTTCCGCTCTCTCATGCTTCACCTCTAGGAGGGAATTTCAGAAAGTAAACTTACAAACACTCGCACTGATCGTGCTGGTGTGTGTCTGTGTGTGTGTGCAACTACAATTGAAACCAGAGTAGACAAACATGCAAGCACTTCATTATATATATATATATATATATATAAAGTTACACTTGTTAATTTTTCCATCACAGTCATTTGTTTTCATCCTTTTCCACATCATTATTAAGTACTACATTGTGTTTATAGTCTCTGAGGTACAAATTTGGACTAAAAGACTGTGTTGTTGTTGTGTGTCTCCGCAGGTAAAAGGCCACACCAGTGCCAGATCTGCAAGAAGGCGTTCAAGCACAAGCACCACCTGATTGAGCACTCACGCCTTCACTCGGGAGAGAAGCCATATCAGTGTGATAAGTGCGGCAAACGCTTCTCACATTCGGGCTCGTATTCGCAGCACATGAACCACCGCTACTCCTACTGCAAACGGGAGGCTGAGGAACGCGAGGCGGCTGAGAGAGAGGCACGTGACAAAGGGCGCCTGGAACCCAGTGAGCTCCTTATGAACCGGGCCTTTCTTCAGGGCCTTACGTCTCCCGGATACCCCGAGCACCAAGAGCGTGATCCCATTCTGCGTGACGGCATCAACGGTGGCACCAAAGAGCCGGACAGAACCTATGGCAAGCTGGGGCACAGGGAGGACGAGTTTGAGGAGGAAGAAGAAGAGGAGAGTGAGAACAAGAGCATAGACACGGACCTGGACACAGCGCGGGATGAAGAGGAGAATGGCGAGCACTCGATGGACGACAGCTCGCTGGATGGCAAAACCAAATCGGACCACGAGGACAACCCTGAGGATGGTGTCTAATAAGACTACTGTGTTGTGTTCTATAAGCTGCCCCTCCACGTCTTTTCATTTTCAGTTTACTTTTTTTCTTTGGTGGCCACCTCAACAGACGTGCTTCTGGATTTGTGCCAGACTGATATAAAAAAGAAGGAATCCAGTCAGGGAGGGGAGGGGTAAACGGGTGAGAAACTGCATTATGCAAAAATGAAACAAATTAAATATGTTTTCTTTTTTTTTTTATGTACAGTATTAAGGCCTAAAAACTATGTGTGGTGCTACCATCTTAAAAAAAAAAAAAAACCTGTGTTCCATAGTATTTATAGCACAAAACTAGTAACTTGTACAAAAAAATTGCACTCTGCTTCTATAATCACTACAAAAATAATAAAAAAGTATTGCCTATGTATATTTATAGTGTTGAAGAAAAAAAAAAAAGAAGAGGCTGCAGCGTGTTTGCTGCAGGTTGTCAGTATTATGAATTCTCTCGCTCCCACTGTGCCCTTTGCCGTTCTTCACCCCGGTGTTTTCTCAGCTAGCCACATGTTTTTAGGCCTCCACAATTTTTACTCGACATGAAGGAACTTAAATCGATACCGGTTCGGGGTTTTTTGAAGTCTTAAACAGACTGTGTAGAGCAAGTGAAACGGTCCAGAGTGGAGACAGATGAAGGAAGAAGGCACCGATGAAGGAGAAAGCCTTTGTAAAGTCATTTTCTTTTGTATTAAGAGAAGATTAAGAAGAAAAAAAACAAAGCCTTATATGCAAACCTTTTAATCTGTGTGTTTCTACAAGTGCCATCCTTGTACAGTGTTAAAGGAGGATGGACGTGGTGTTGCTCGCACCAGCATTAGCGTTCAGATGAAGATTTATCCTCCTCCTCCTCAGTATTAGCAGAGTAGGCACTCGTTTTTTTTTTAGTTTACATCATGTTTGTGCAATTTTCAATTTCTTTTTCATTTTTTTTTATCAGTATTACGCCAAACTATTTCTCTCCAACAAAAGAAATTGATTCATTTTATTATGTCAGTTTAAATAACGTTTTATTTATGTGGCCCATTTTGTATTTCCTAATTTTATTTATTTCATACTGTAGTGTACAGTATTATAGTTCTTCAATATATAGATATATTTTAGTAAAAATGAAACATGATCACTTGGGCAAATTTTACGTAAAGAGAGCATTTATTGTGTTTTGAGACATTAATTGTGAAATGCGAATTTTCAGCTTCTTTCTTTTCTTGTTTTTTTTTTTTTCTTTTTCCAGTTTACTGGAAAAATTCCAAATTTGGGAACTTTTTATACAATATTGTGAAACACTGTATTTTCGACTGAGAAAAAAAAAATATTCCACTTTCTTCATCTTGTTTTTCTTTTTTTTTTAAATAAAAAAAATGAAGAGGGACTGTTAAAATAAATACAATGTATTATACCATGAGAGAAAAAAAGAATCTTTCCTGAAATGTCTTTGTAAAAGTATTATTGAATTTTTAATTTGTAATTCCTCTTGGAAATGACCATGCTCGAATAAACGTAGCCAAATTAAAAAGATGTGACATGGCATCTTTATTGCTGTACTATATTTGTGAATGTATGTTATTGGTGATAATTATGTAGCTGCTGCATCATACAATAATGTTTTGTTAATTTTATGACATCACATTTTTTATTAGATATTTACAAAATTACATTGCATGTACTAAAGAGTCTATAATTTGATAAATACTAAATTAAAGACAATTCTAAATACTGTTTATTTCAGAATAAAAAGTATTCTGAAAAATGTATTTAAAAATCAAAAGCTGTTAATAGGAGAATCACATATGAAATGTTTGTGCATTAGGTCTAAAATGACCTATATATTAAAGAAAGGAAGTGAGAAGGAATGCATGAAAGAAACTGATGAATTGCAGGAGAAAGGAGAAAAGAAGCGTCTTGCAGGATAAAGAACACATGAAAAGAAGCTGATGAAAGTAGCGAGACAGAAACTAAACTGTGCAATGATACACTCTGGAAGCACTCTTTTACCTGAACTCAGTCCACTTATCGCGTTCTCTCTTTCTCTCTCTCTCACTTTCTCTCTCTCTCTCTCTCTCTCTCACTCTCACTCTCTCTGTCTCTCTCTGACTCTCTCTCTCTCTCTCTCTCTCTCTCACACACACACATACACACTAGATGCT
>JAFFST010048287.1:66407-78128 GCA_022414735.1 Noturus placidus | reverse complement strand
TATATATATATATATATATATATATATATATATATATATATATATATATATATATATACAAAGTCAACACACTTGGAAGAAAGCGCTATCTGCGCTCTTCCGCATACAATGATTGTCTAGATCCCATGATTGACTAGTGTTGCTGTGATTGACAGGGTATGCCATCCCTCCAACCACAGACAATTCACAGACAATCACAGACAATTTTGCTTCCTTGAGTAGAGCCACTTATGGCTCCAGAATCTTCGGGATTCAAACTCACAATCTCTTTTTTAAGTGATTTACAAACAAAATTGGCAAAAGAAAATGTATAATTCTCAGTTTATGTCAACTACAATCTAGTAACTAAAAAAAAAAAAATAAAAAATAAAAAAGGTTCATTAATGGTTCCCATTGGATAGTTAATGTTTCAAGCTTTCTTAAAGACTTTTACTTAGACCCTTTCCAAACAGTTCTTGTTTATTTAAAAGCAGGTGCATAAAAACTCCCACTAAAGAAAGAGAGAGCAATGAGCAGTAAGAACCAAGACTGTGGAGAACCATTCACATTGAAACTATGCTGTTAATTTACACACAGTCTCTTGTCTCTGTGTTCAGAGCAGTGAAGAGTGAGGACTCAGAGGAGCGCTGAATTCCTGTCAGAGGTGGGAGCAGTCAAAACCTCAATGCCCAGCTTCTCTCCACTGTGTCCCCTGGAGCCTGTATGCAAATGATAGGTATGCAAAGATCTCTGGCTTTTATTTAAGAAATATGCCCTGCGGCATCTCTTGGCTGCAAGCTCTGTTTTACTGCGAAATAAATAGTTGTTAAAGGGATCACATGAGTTTGTATCTTAGAAGATGAAAAGCTAATTGACATGAATAATTTATGGTGATGCAATATTTTATATAAATCAAACTGTAGCAGAGAGCAGAGAAGGAGTGAGTGAGAGCGAGAATGAATTAAGGCCAAGTTCAAACATCACATATTAGGGGCGACCTCGGAATATTCATAAGACAAGAGTTCCTCTGGATTACTCAGAGTCTTTAATCTTATTGTTCCTAGTGTCCTGAGGTCAATGAACTACAATTACTATCTGACACCAGAAGGATCTCGGAGGTATTATACAGTCATTAATGATTCATCTCTTAGCTTGAGGAACCAGACAGGATAATGTAGAGTCATATACAATAGGCTGGTACCTATATGAGGAAAATAATTGATGTGGCATAAAGCCAGCACTCTGGGAACCTGTGCAAACACATTGATTATGTCTTTAAAGGGGTTCAAGTGGCACAGGCTTTAAACTTGAATCTACTTGTACCTGTTCAAAAACATTGATTTTGCCTCGGATCGCTGGTTTTCCTACAAGAAATATTTGCAGGGTAGTCAATAAGCATCTGGGTGGTGGGTTTGGTTCTGTACTCACAATTTTAAATTTGGAGTAAAAAAGACTTAAAGCACTTAAAATCCTAAATGTCAGGTTTATTTATTGAATGGCCATCCATCCATTTTCCATGCCGCTTATCCTACACAGAGTCAGAGGTAGCCTGGGGCCTCTCCCAGGGAACTCAGGGCACCAGGCAGGGGGCACCCTAGATGGGGTGCCAACCCATTGCAAGGCACAACCACACACCCATTCACATACACTATTGCCAATTTGGAAATGCCAATCAGCCTCAAATGCATGTCTTTGGACTAGGGAATGAAACCGGGGCATACTGAGGAAACCCCCAGAGCACAGGGAGAACACGCAAGCTCCATGCACACAGGACAGAGGTGGGATTTAATCCCAAAGCCACAACATCCTTGACCAGTAGGGGTTAGGATTTATTTATTTATTTTTTTTTTTTTTTTTTTGTATAACCATCTTTCATTTTGACCCCAAACCTACCTTGAGTGTTTGTTGCCAAAGAGATGTTTTTGCCTCATCTATTCCTATAACTCCATTCTGGTTAAAGTTCCAGTACTTTCTAGCAGCTCTAGGCTTTACATTTGTGGTTAGATGAAAGGAAACATTCCATTCAAATATTCCTTCCATATAGTTTGTTGTGGGTGGAGTCTAATTGTAGATTTGGTGACTCTGAAATACCACCATCTTCTGCAAATCTCCAACATCCTCAGAGATAAATGTGCCTCTCTAACCTCACACCTCACCACATGTGGGGGAAAAATACATTTGCATCCTTGTCCAGCAAGGTACATTACATGTACATCAATGTCAACCAAAATTCAGTTAACAGCGTCTCAATGTGTAGTGAGCCAGGGTCCTTACCAGTGCCTGAACTTGTGTACTCGAAATACTGATTCAATACCTACTGAACTAGGGAGCTGCTTGGTATATACCCTAAGGGAATATGGCCTCTGTGTCAACTCATATTTAGACCCTGGGGAAACACAGATGACCTATTAAGAGTTGCACATTCAAGACAATAATCAGGTGATGTCAAAAAGTAAAATAAACGGGAATGTGCTTTGTCTTGTCTAAAACTCTAAACCCATGAAATAGTATTTTTAGTATATTGTAACATTAGTGCCTAATATATTACAATTGGCTCCTTTTGACTGAATTGCACCTTCTTGAAGTCCACAAAGTGTCTGAATTATACGCACCTCTGGCTGCAAATAGGAGCTGCCATTAAGCCAATGATGTATGGGAGGAAATGTCGTTTCAGTGTGCATTGTTCAGGCCGAGTGTTCCCCTTTAATGAAAGGAGGGTATTCTTCTTTAGCCATAATTGGTGGGACAAAGACAGCTCTCATGCTGGTGAACTTTTGACAGGGCCATTCCTGGGCTCCTGTGGGCTCAGCCTGGCCAGTGTGCAGTGGGTGAATTCTTCACATTGCGGAATGAGTCTGCAATCACATTTGTCTCTAAACGCGTCTTTGTTATGGTCCTCCCATGGGCTGCCCTTCTCACCTCTCCCCAACCCTCATTTCACTTTCCCCTGTCGCTCACCTTGTATTTATTTGTGCTACTATGCTCTGGGAAAGCATAAAACTCTTCTTCACCTACTGTGTTTATTGTGTAATGTTGCTCTCTAAAGACATTGTTGTATTGTCGTGTTCCAGGGTGAAGTTTACAGGATTTATAGCATGATAGCTCCATCCAGTAAGAGTTACGCTAGTTACCCGTGTTGACCCAGCACGTCCCGAGAGGGCTTTGTGTATTGTGTGGGGGGTGGTAGGTTAAGGGCAGATTGTTAGCGTACTCATGTGCACATTTGCTAAAGTGGGCGTTCAGGGAATCCTCACTATTTAGCATGACGTATTTCAAAGAGCCGAAGAAGAGGCGGGAAAAAAAGCAGCCTATGGGGTAAGCGGCTGTCCGTTGTTGACCAGTGCCAATTTGTTCGACCAAAAGCTGTAATGGGCTAAAGAAAGACTGAGAGAGAGAGAGACAGAGACAGAGAGAGAGAGAGAGAGAGAGAGAGAGAGAGAGATAGAGAGAGTCACTGGGGGTTTGAGATATTCACTTCCAGTATTTAAAACTTTCTCTGGACTCGGCAACCATTAGAGATTGAAGAAGTATTAACTCTGACATAATTAATTATACCTTTTTTTTTTTTTTTTTTTTTGGAAAAGGATGCTCAGTTCAAATCTTCTGCGACTGGATATTTTTAGAGTTGACAGGTCCATAATATTTGGTCTTCTGAAACAGAGATCCTGCAGTTCCCAGGATGTTCATTAAAACACCACAAAAACCTCTATATTGCATCTTTATTGAGCTGTGGCCTGTCACTGTTATCTGATTGCAAAGATTCATACTGTTGCAAAGAATGCAAGATTATGATATTAGTATTGTATTAAAAAACACAATAAAATGTAGTTTTTTTGGTCAGTGTTGATTTCTGCTTTTTTTTTTTTTTACTATTTACAAAAAAGTATTTATGCAAGTGCAGCTCAGATAACTGCTTGAATAGCTTCCCATTTAGCATGCCGCTTTCCACAAATATGATTGTGTGTCTTTTGATGTGGACGTGGGTTAAGTGATTGTGATTGTATGTGACATGAGAAAGGCCGAGTCGTTCACTCAAACTTTATCCCATCAAATGCCTTTCACATCAAGACAATATTGAAGCGGAGCGCACGGTGCATATGGACTTTTCTGAGCTAATGTGGGATGAAACCATACACTCCACACACACACACACACACACACACACACACACATTCTCATACTGTTGGCTGTGCTACGGTAGGCTTTAAATATGAATTTACAGTGGTAAAGTGTCCACAAGACTCCTTATAAATGCTTCTTTGAGAATAATAAAAAAAATGCCCCTCACATTTGTTTTCCAACTACAAGTGGACATGAATACTTCACATTTCAGTAAAGGGAGTTATTCACATCTCAGTGCAGCCATAAATGATATTATTCATGCACAGGTGCTGCTCCGATCCCCCTCTGAATGATAATTAAGATAATCTTTCTTATTCTTTCCCTCCCTTCTCTAGTTTCACACAGAACACTTTGTTCTGCACTTTCTCTCGTGTCAGAACTGCACACAGCGCCAGGCGCTCTTTCTTCCCCACTCTTCCTCGTGCTATTGTCTAATCCCCTCCTCAGCACAAAACCATGCCAAACAACTGGGACCGAATTTATGTTCTCCCCAGAGTCCCCTTGCCAGTCCGCCAAGTATAGTAAGTGCCAAGTCGAATCAAACTTAAAAGGAAAATAAAAATTGGTCAACAACAATCCTCTGGGATTTCACAGACTGATTTAGTAGTTATATATCTGTGATTGATAAACACTATCCCAAAGAGAAGGGGGGATAAGAATTCACCCCCTCCTTTTTTATTCTGCTTTACTGAGCAAAGCATATTTCTGTGACATGCAAGTCCAATAAATTATAAAGTGGGATTATGTATACATATTATAAGTAAGGAATAAAAAAAAAAAATCAAAAGATCAACGACTGTTAGCACTGTGAAGTTGATTAATTTCCAATAACACCATGTTTTTATTTTTATTATTATACCACAAAAAAAAAGCTAATGATTGCAATGGCTTATTTATTAACCATCAACACATCTTACTTTATAACATGTATAGGGTTTTTTCCCCATCCATACAAGAGTAATTTGTTACTATAGAAATTATTACGTTTTAAAATTAGTGCATTAGCTCACAGCTAGAGATATTGTTAGAGGTGCTATTAAAGAAAATGTATCAACACCTTTTGACCAATCAGGATTGAGAAATCAACGGTATGAAGAGATTTAAAGACTCCTAAAATCTTAATTTCACAAGATTCTGATACATAAATCCAGCTTCTACAGCGTACTCTGCCCCGTTTATTCTATTAAGTAAACTAATTTGCCTCTTAATGCTTTGTAATGGAACGTGTTAATGGTGTTTAACTTGTGTGATGGACACAGCCAGTGAAGGTTACACAGAGAGAGTGTTTAGTGTGTAATTACCTGGACTACAAAGCATTTCCCCAAAGGACCAGAGAGCTGATCTGTGCAATGAAGCTCTCTCATTAGGAGTAACCTCCACTTCATTACCATTGCTCTCATCCTTTACCTGCTCTGTCCTCTTTTCTCTCCTCTCAGCACATCTGTAAACACAGATGTCTATGTGAAAACGAAGCGGTTACTAGGAAGTATATGAAAGTTGGGCAGTCATATTTATCATAGAGGATGTCTGTTTTTGTCTTTGAAAATTTTTAAATATGTCAGAAGTGAAAATTTCACGGTAAAAGCTTAACTCACCCATGAGCTCTGAGAGTTCAATCAGGCAATCAGGCAAAACTGTTTTCAACTCTTTTTTTTGTGTCTGAGTTTCCTAATGATCCCTCTACCGCATACCAATATTGTAATTCATTACTCAGGGACAACACCTCTTTAGTAAAGACTCCACGTGAACATGCTGAATTTTGGCTTTCATTCAGGTTATCTTGGTCATTGGAAAAACACTTTCGCACTGTTTCAGTGTTTATGTGTGCGCTTGGTGCTGCGTGTCCAACTGATAGCGAGTTGTTTTATGAAGAGCAGGTGAGCAGCAGATAAAAACACGGCTGCGCGAGCGATGATTATCATTGCTGTGCGACTGAGAATCCAGCTGTATCATCTTAACATGTCACCTTGTTTACAAGAAGCTTCTCCACACCGTGAATGCATTCAATTTCATTTTTCTTTTGTGTGCAAATGACTTGTGTTTGTCTTTGGTTAAGTTTGATTTGCTGTGTGTGTATCGAGGTCGAGAGGTATGATTTTTACTTGCTTTCTTTTTCTAAACCACATGTTGCTAGCTCTTGAGAGCTGAATTCAAGAGGTAGGAACGTCTCTAGCTGGTTATTGTTCCATACTGTCTCCCACAACACTAAACCTTAAACAAACAAGTAGCCCAAGAGCAACAATGCTAATACGCCACTATGCTCCGAAACAAGTGCTATGCTAATTCATTTGTTTTGAGAACTGATAATAGAATACAATATGTACTATAAATGTAAAAATAAAATTTTAATATTGTAGCATCATTCATTTTCTATCTCTAAAGTTCCATTTTACTTGAAGAGAAATACACTAGGTGTTAAATATAATTTTTAATTTTACATATAGGGAAATACACTAAATCTCAAGTTTATGTATAGGTTACTTGTACATAATTAGACTATACTTACAGTATACTTACAAAGAAGTACACTAAATGTCAAGTATACATACAGCTTACTTTTAGACAATACTACTATATTTAAAGTTTAGTTGTAAAGATCTACAGTGTCAAATATACATGCAAATTACTTTTAGAGAATTACACGGTTCCTGACAACTTTCTTGTGGATGAGTAAACCAAGTATCACATATATTTACATTTGACTTGCAGAGTATTACACTATACTGTCAGTTTACTTGTAGACAATAATACCATACTTAAAGCTTGCTTAATGATGACGTACATTGTCAAGTATATCATTTTTACTAGCATAGAAGCACACTAAGTATACTTACAATTTACTTGCATTATACTATACTTACCATTTTCTTGAAGGGAATTAGTTTACATGCATGTGGAGAGGTACACAAAGTGTTATGTACATTTACTGTTTACTTGTAGAGTTTACTTGCACTATACTTGTAGGGGACTACAATATACTTGCACTATACTTGTAGGGGACTACAGTGTACTTGAACTTTACTTGTAGGGGACTAGAGTGTACTTGCACTTTACTTGTAGGGGACTACAATATACTTGCACTTCACTTGTAGGGGACTACAGTGTACTTGAACTTTATTTGTAGGGGACTACAGTGTACTTGCACTTTACTTGTAGGGGACTACAGTGTACTTGCACTTTACTTGTAGGGGACTACAGTGTACTTGCACTTTACTTGTAGGGGACTACAGTGTACTTGAACTTTACCTGTAGGGGACTACAGTGTACTTTCACTTTACTTGTAGGGTACTACAGTGTACTTGCACTTTACTTGTAGGGGACTACAGTGTACCTGAACTTTACTTGTAGGGGACTACAGTGTACTTTCACTTTACTTGTAGGGGACTACAGTGTACCTGAACTTTACTTGTAGGGGACTACAGTGTACTTTCACTTTACTTGTAGGGGACTACAGTGTACTTGAACTTTACTTGTAGGGGACTACATTGTACTTGCACTTTACTTGTAGGGGACTACAGTGTGCTTGCACTTTACTTGTAGGGGACTACAGTGTACTTGCACTTTACTTGTAGGGGACTACAGTGTACTTGAACTTTACTTGTACGGGACTACAGTGTACTTGCACTTTACTTGTAGGGGACTACAGTGTACTTGCACTTTACTTGTAGGGGACTACAGTGTACTTGGACATTACTTGTAGGGGACTACAGTGTACTTGAAATTTACTTGTAGGGGACTACAGTGTACCTGAACTTTACTTGTAGGGGACTACAGTGTACTTTCACTTTACTTGTAGGGTACTACAGTGTACTTGCACTTTACTTGTAGGGGACTACAGTGTACCTGAACTTTACTTGTAGGGGACTACAGTGTACTTTCACTTTACTTGTAGGAGACTACAGTGTACCTGAACTTTACTTGTAGGGGACTACAATATACTTGCACTTCACTTGTGGGGGACTACAGTGTACTTGCACTTTATTTGTAGGAGACTACAGTGTACCTGAACTTTACCTGTAGGGGACTACATTGTACTTTCACTTTACTTGTAGGGGACTACAGTGTACTTTCACTTTACTTGTAGGGGACTACAGTGTACTTGCACTTTACTTGTAGGGTACTACAGTGTACTTGGACATTACTTGTAGGGGACTACAGTGTACCTGAACTTTACTTGTAGGGGACTACAGTGTACTTTCACTTTACTTGTAGGAGACTACAGTGTACCTGAACTTTACTTGTAGGGGACTACAGTGTACCTGAACTTTACTTGTAGGGGACTACAGTGTACTTGCACTTTACTTGTAGGGGACTACAGTGTACTTGGACATTACTTGTAGGGGACTACAGTGTACTTTCACTTTACTTGTAGGAGACTACAGTGTACTTGCACTTTACTTGTAGGGGACTACAATATACTTGCACTTCACTTGTGGGGGACTACAGTGTACCTGAACTTTACTTGTAGGGGACTACAGTGTACTTTCACTTTACTTGTAGGGGACTACAGTGTACTTGGACATTACTTGTAGGGGACTACAGTGTACTTGAAATTTACTTGTAGGGGACTACAGTGTACTTGCACTTCACTTGTAGGGGACTACAGTGTACTTGCACTTTACTTGTAGGAGACTACAATTTACTTGCACTTCACTTGTAGGGGACTACAGTGTACTTGAACTTTACTTGTAGGGGACTAGAATGTACTTGCACGTTACTTGTAGGGGACTACAGTGTGCTTGCACTTTACTTGTAGGGGACTACAATATACTTGCACTTCACTTGTAGGGGACTACAGTGTACTTGCACTTTACTTGTAGGGGACTACAGTGTACTTGCACTTTACTTGTAGGGGACTACAGTGTACTTGAACGTTACTTGTAGGGGACTACAATATACTTGCACTTAACTTGCAATTGTAGGGGGTACAATGCACTTACATTTTACTTGTAGGGGACTACAATATACTTGCACTTGAAGGGGATACAATATACTTACATTTTACTTGTAGGGAACTACTGTAACATTGGCGTAGAGGAGGCGGATGCAATCGCTGGATTTTAAAGGTTTATTATATAACAAATCAAAACAAAGACACAAACACTAATCTGCTTAAACACAGAGGCATGAAACTAACACTAAGACTAAACACCGACAGCATGACACAGAGACAGGAGTCTAAAGACAACAAAAGACCAAGACTACATGAAACCCAGGACTATACACACCAGTGCTCATTAACCAAAACGTGAATCAGGTGCAGAAAACATGTGACTTGCAGTGGCTGATGGGAAATGGAGTCTCGAGACCCTAGAACCGTGACAACTACAATATACCTCCAATTTACTTGTAGGGGACTACAATGTCCATCCATCCATCCATCCATCCATCCATCCATCCATCTTCAACCGCTTACTCCCTTGTGAAAAACAAAATTCACATTCTGAATTGGAATTTTGGAATCTTTGAATCCCTTTATTTCACTGATTAAACCCAAAGAAAGATAAACCTTAAAAATATTAATGTTAGTTTCCATTTTATTTTACAAGTTGCACCTTATGCTTTAGTAAGATACTGTCTGTGCTAACATTTACTGTGAGCAGAGCAATTTCCAAATGGTAGCTAATGTCAAATAATAATGAACTGCATTTTTTTTTAAACTTACAAAAAAAAAAAAAAAAAAAAAAACTACAATGTGTGAATGTTTTCAAATCTGTATAATGAGATTTTTTTTTCTGTCTGTTCTAAACTCTCATTTAAAACATTCTGAAAATAAACGTACAAAAACAGGATGCTAGGATGTAACAGAACTCCTGCTAGCTACATGAAGAGGAACATAGGACATGGATATTAAATATTCATCTAGAGAATCATGGGTTATGGAAATAGCTTTCTCCTAAGACACCATAAAAATAATCCTAAAATAATGTGACTAATATATTCGAACGTGTTTTAGACTCGTGGCATTAGCTGTGTATTTATATGGTGTAGTATTTAAGAATTTGATTCCATGTGTGTAATCTGTCATTACACCATATTACATTAACTTTCCTCTTGTAAAAACCTAGATTTCTCTTGCAGATGCCACTAAATTATATATATTCAAACCATGCCTCTGGCTGCTGCGTGCCCTGAAATGTCTTTAATGATGATTGGAAGTTAATGGCTGGTATAGCTCCGGTTTTAAATTAGAAATTACCCACTGTATCATTTGATCTTATAGGAAAGGTTAGAATTAAGCGCAATGAATTAATCTCAATATCCAGTTTGAGTGCGTGTTCATCAGAAACGAGTTAGAAAACAGATTAGCATGCCTAAACTTAAGGTATCACGAGTTCTTCATCTGATTAGCCTCTGATCATTAACACTACATTTATTTAGAGGGTCAAACCAGGTCGGAGTAGGACATAAGATTAAAATTGATGTGAACGATCAGCGTATGTTACCTTTTAGATCAAAATGTTACCAGACCCAGTAAGGCAAATGGTTCGGTGGTTAGCGAAGTTTTGGTAAAACCTTGATCTTTGTCTTATCTTTTGTTCCACCATCCCCCCAGCCTTTGATCTCTTGCTAATCGGATTAAAAGGACTGGAGGTTGATGAGGATCAGGACGTCTGCGTCTGGTTCTGATTTAGCACCGGTGCGAAGCTTGCTGATTTGGAACAATCTATAGAGTGTCTTTTTTCTTTGAGCAGTTGCCAGGTGGAGGAGGCTACAGGGGCAGTGTGGTGATTACGCGAAAACCTCCTGCATGTGATGTTCAGCCCACTTCCATACCTGCACAAGATAATGAGAACAATTGAAAGTGTGTGAACTTTTATTGAAAACACAGCTCAGTTTAAGCCACTTGATTTGAAACGTGAGGTCTTTTTCCTCCCATTTCTGCCTATGTTAGTCTTTTATCCAACTTACCATAACCAGCACTTCTATCATCCTTAAATGAAAAGTCCACCTTGAAACACGTTAAATGTTTATATTCTAATATTTGTGACATGTTTAGCAATGACATAATAATTAGCGAAATACAGATGTGGATGTGAAAGCATTATAAACTGTAAAGTGCTGCTGCATCTTTTTGTTGAGTTAGAGATCTTTTGAAATTTTATTTGTAGAAGATTACACAATACTTACAGCTGACTTGTAGACAATTACATTATACTTACAGTTGACTTGTAGACAATTACACTAAACTTTCAGCTTACTTGTAAATAATCACAATATACTTACAGTTGACTTGTAGATAATCACACTATAATTACAGTTGACTTGTAGATAATCACACTACACTTACAGTTGACTTGTAGATAATCACACTACACTTACAGTTGACTTGTAGATAATCACACCACACTTACAGTTGACTTGTAGATAATCACACTACACTTACAGTTGACTTGTAGATAATCACACTATACTTACAGGTGACTTGTAGATAATCACTCTATATTTACAGATGACTTGTAGATAATCACACTATACTTACAGGTGACTTGTAGATAATCACACTATACTTACAGTTGACTTGAAGATAATCACACTATACTTACAGTTGACTTGTAGATAATCACACTATACTTACAGGTGACTTGTAGATAATCACACTATACTTACAGTTGACTT
>JAFFST010048285.1:281300-300315 GCA_022414735.1 Noturus placidus | reverse complement strand
GTGTTGTCCTTGACTATTGTTTAAATTGGTTTGATGTTCCGAAACACTTAAGTGTGACAAACATGCAAAGGAACAGGAAATGAGGGAGGGGGCAAACACTTTTTTCACACCACTGTATATATATATATATATATGTATATATATGTGTGTGTGTGTATATATATATGTTAACTGGTTTTTGAAATATACTACTCTACAAATATATTTTTCTTTGCAATATGTACTTTTTTGTCAAATTGTAATACATTTGATTCGACAACTCGACTCCCGCTTCACTGCTGCAGCGTCCGGTGTAAACTTTTAGCAGTGCAGAGATTACACAGCTTACAAACTGCAGTTTTGTCATCATTCCAAACAAGAGACATCTTTACACACAGCATGAAATATTTGTGTTTTCCCGCCCTCTTTTGATTGATAGGATATATTTGGCCCTGATCATCAGATGTTTTTAAACAAAAAAAACTGCCTTTATCGGTCGATACAGATTATCGGCCAATACATTGGTGCATCTCTATTTAAAACTTTTTACAGGCATTAATGAACACCAAAATCTTACTTTAAATATGTTGATCTCTTTGATTATTCACTTTTTTTTCATTTGATGAATCAAATTCAAATACTTATGTATTGTGTTTTTCTTTTAGTGGGTTAATTTAAAGAAATTAGAAGCAAACTTTTCTAAGAGGTGCAGCAATTACAATCGAGCAAAAACTGCTCTGCATACTGCACTTCACTTACCCTTGTGTACAAGGTGTCACTCAAGGTGTGTTTTTGTTTGTTTGTTTTAAAGTTTGTATGAGACATCATTCAGATGTGTACTTTTGTCCAGAATAAAACCTAGAGTTGAAAAGAAAGAGGATTTCCTGTCCAGCCAAGAGGCACAAGCTTCCACCTGACACTGGAAGTGACAAAAATACAGTACCAGACTGGGTTGACATATGTGAAAAAGAACCTGCACTGGATATGGAACAGAAATTAGTATGAGCTGGTTGTCTGGCCCATGGACTCACTAATCAAATACTTTTGCTAAGGTGGTTCTAGAGGAGCTCCAGGTCATGCTCAATATCAGGGTAATCAAGGAATTCAACTGTAACTGATCCTGTCACTTCGTCCTGATTTCCAAGGAGGTTGGTTTGGTCTGGTTCTGTAACTTTAGAAAAGTTAATGTGGTGTCTAAATTTGATCCTTATCCAGTGCCACAAATGGATGAACTGCTCAATCAGTTAGGTTCGGCTTGCTTTTATCCGACACTGTATTTGACAAAGGGATATTTGCTTATTCTCTTGACTCCAATGACCTTTTCCACTCTATTTGGGTTACACCCAATTTCCACCCTTCCATTCAGCTTGATAGTATTCCCAGCCACATTTTAATAAAACATTGAATCTGTCCTATTACCTGTATATGCCACTGCCTATGTGGATAGCATTATTATTTATAGTAATGACTGGCAGTGGCACATTCAACATACTAGAGCTCTACTGAGATTGTTGAGACTGGCAGGACTTACAGCAAATCCAAAGAAGTGTGCAATTAGGTGGATGGAAGTATGGAAGTATCTGGGCTTTGCTTGGCCATGGGCCAAATTTAAGTGTGTCCCCAAAGTGAAAAGACAGCATTCATTGTGGCCTGTCTGAGCACAGCACTGCTTTTGCTCATAGCTGCCTACAATCTCCTTAATTCACTTACACCTACCAGGGTATCACAGGTATAGCAGTAATTGCCTTTGGTTACATGGATTCATGAAATTATCTGAGTATTAAACTCATACTACAAAGGATATTAAATAACTGTTCTTTAAAAGAGACATGCTGCATGGAATATATTCTATTTACCATCCTGTACCTGTAAGGTTTCTCTGACTTATCATCACACAGTGGCTCGCCCCGTTACCCTTTGTAAAACTGTTGTAATTGAAACGACGTTGAGAGAAAAGTCTTCTCAAAACAGAAGGTGAATCTCAGAACAGGTCTATTCAGTGTCACCTTGGCAATTGAGTGCACAGGTTATGGAGAGCTCAGGGGAGCTGTAACACAATGGAGGCAGATAAAGACTCTTTTTGGTCACATGATAGTCGAACTTTATCCTGTGCTAATTAGAGTGTTCAGCACCAGCTTGTGCCTGAATTAGGCTCATAGACCTTAGAGTTTTAGCTTCATATTCAAAACCCAATCCACATACAGGTTATCTCACATGTGGCTGCGAATAAATAGAAAGTACTCGTGAAAACAATGTTAATCTGTCAATAAAGCGCTTTACATAATTTAGCTTTTTTTCCTACCCCCTCACCCCCCAAAAAAAACATTCACATGATTCTCTGTTGATTAGGTGAACAATTCTAAGATTATAATACGTTCATTGTTTATTGCAGCACAATCAATATAAGAGACAGTGGTATATGTGACAGAATGGCAATGACACATCAACACAATCATGGTGTACAGCACATTTACTCCAGTTGTACAGAGGAGTAGAGCTGCGATGACTCAACACCCAAAAAAACATGCTGTTTGAAATGGAGTTTTGAGTACCATAATTATTTGGAAATGCTGGGATGAGGTTTAGTGTTGGTCTACTTCCTCTGGCCAATGGGGTCAGGAATCTTGATGTCTTGGCCTTTTTCTAGCTTCTTTTCACACTCAATCAGGTAGTTAACTCCATCGATAACTGTCTGGACCAGCTGGACCTAAACACACACACACACACAACACACACATGCACATATATTTTCAGTGTCTGTATTGTGTGGGAAATCACTGATACCAAATTATCAGAATACATGACTGACCTCTGACTGGCCAAGTCTGTCCAGGTTAGAAATATCAAAGGTGCTTCCCACAGCTGCTGTGTCCACTCCTCCAGTGCCTCTTTTCTGCAGCCGCAAGTTATCAAGGATCTTGGAAAAACGAGGGTCCTGTGTAGACAATGACAGCAGCACTCTAAATAAATAAATAAATAAATAAATAACTGATCAAGTGTTTGCCTTAGATAGGAAGTTTGATTCATGGAAATTCCAGACCCTTCCGTGACTGTAGAATAAATAATAGAGAACAAAACTGGCCATGCTCTCTGGGTGGTTTTGATGGATTTACTCTCTCCCTGTCAATCAACAATAGCCAGATGTGAGTTTATGTATGGGGATAAGTGTGGATAGCACTTTCCTCTGAGTGTGTTATGCTGCCATGTGACAAAGCATGAGCAACAGTTTGAAAAAATGAAGAGGCTGGCTTCACATGTCAGCCTTCAACCTCATTAGTTGGTAGTATGATAGGAATTGGCAAGACAATTATGGAGAAAATGTTTGTTTAAATTTTTTTAAAGTTTATGTTTTTAAATGTTTTAATTTTCACTATGTGTCCTTCTGCAATAAGTGTCAATCAGTATTCATCTTAGATTAATTATTAATTCTCAATTAATATGTATTAATTATGTTTTATAGTCCTAATAATATCTAGTAAGTTTAAATGACTGAGATGCCGTAATGATGTTGTTGTGATAATCATGTTATTATCATTAGGTAGACAATCACCTTGCTGAGGCGAGGCAGATTAATATGGACGCCTGCGCGAAGACCTGTGCCCAGGTTAGAAGGGCAGGTGAGGATGTAACCTAGATGCTCATTCCACATGAACTCCCAGCCTTTCTCCTGAATCAGCCTTTCCACCTGAGCAGAGCAGACAGACATTCAGAAGCATGCAATCACCTGGATGGTTGGATGCATTTGATGAAGCAAATGTCCTGCAGATCTGTGCAGAAATTCTTTTCACATACACCGGCAGTCAAAAGTTTGCACACACTAAATTGAATTCATATTTTTCATTCTCTTAAGAGATTTAATAAAAGCATATAATCTAAAAACAAATGTAAATAGTGACATTAATGTATACATTCATTTCTGAGTCTAAATGTATTTATTTTAAAAGCAGATATTAATAATCAAAGGTACTAAAAGTACAAAAATTCTTTACTTAACTAAAAGTGCAATTACTAAATAAATCGGGCTGCGGTTAGGGTTAGTCCTCTCGTAAACATTGAAATACAACTTCAGATTCTTCACTTAAGTTGAAAGTTGAACAATATTTACTGTATATAAAGTATGAAACAATTGCTAATCTCTCAAATTAGCTAGCATGACAATAAGTCTGCTAATAAAACTAGCTGAATGCTAACAGTTAGCTGTCACAGTAGAAACCGCCATGATAAGTACAAAGTGTACACAGCAGCAGACAGATTACAGACGGGTATGAAGTCACATTCAGGCAGTGGTCACAAGTTTAAAAGTGTTAGGAATTTAGACGTCTGATGTTAAAAAATTACCTTATTATTCTTTACATATATATGAATACATAGAAGTGTACTGAGTAAAACGTTGTGATTTTTCTTTTGAAATGTGAGTAGAAATAACTAAAAATCAAATAAAAGTCAAGTAAAGTACAATCCATACTTTGGTTTGGAATAAAAGCATTAATTTCAAATGACCAGTCAAACAGGCTAATAGCTATTAGAACTCAATAATAAATGTAATAATCTTGATAATGGTCGATTGTGATTTTCTGTAACAAAAAAAAAAAGCCCCCTGGTCTTTTGAAGAATAGAAAACTATGAGGTGATGCTTTTTCAACAATCAAATGATTTTGCTTGTATTTTTCTCATTTGTAATTCACTCTGGATAAAAGCGTCTGCTTATTGAATAAATGTAAAATGTAAATGTAACTGCCTAGCTTCAGCTTGTGCCCACTGTTCTCACCTGACAAGAGTTGCGCTTGATCTTGTCTTCTGCTGTTGTAGCCCATCTGCCTCAAAGTTTGACATGTTCTGTGTTTTAAGATGCTTTTCTGCTCACCAGTGAGTTTGAGTTACTGTGGCCTTCCTATCTAGCTCGAGTGTAGCTCACTGGATGTGTTTTGTTGTTTGCATTATTTTGTGTAAACGTTAGACTGTTGTGTGTGAAAATCCCAGCAGTTTCTGAAATATTCAAACCAGCCTATCTGCACAAGGCTAGCAAGATTACATTCTTATATTTAATCTGAATATTAACTGAAGTGCTCGACCTGTATCTGCATGATTTTTTAGTTGCACTGCTGCAACCTAATTGACTGGTTGAATAATTTCATGAATATACAACATGAATATGTATAGGCATTCCTAATAAAGTGGCATCTCTCTAATGATTTTCTGAGATATACAGTTATAATTTTAGGGATAAAAGCTAAGTGCTATGACTAATATAAAGTTTCTAAAGTATCACAAAAGCAGCACAAAACAGTTTTGGAAGACGTAGTCAAATACGGGCTAAAAAACAATCCAGTTTGTCCTACTGTTCTTTATTCACAAAGGGTATTGTTCCATACTGCTGTAAACAGAGCTGCGCTACATGTTCCAGATAGCTATTGAATAAATAACAGAAGCTTGTATTATGCTAATGTGGCCCAAGAGAGACGAGTGGCTGTGGCTCAGTCGGTAGAGCGGGTTGTCCACTAATCTACTAATCGTAGGGTTGGTGGTTCGAATCCCGGCCCGGGTGATCCCATGCCGAAGTGTCCTTGGGCAAGACACTGAACCCTAAGTTGCCCCCAATGGCAAGCTAGCACCTTGCATGGCAGCTCTGCTACCATTGGTGTGTGAGTGTGCACTCATTTGTAAGTCGCTTTGGATAAAAGCGTCTGCTAAATGAATAAATGTAAATGTAAAGTAAAGGAGTGAGCTCACCTCTTTGAGCCCCCTACAGAAACGCTCAAAGACCCTCTTCATATTGCCTCCTTTCTCCATGGAGATCACCCGAGTGTGGTCCTCCTCATTAACCCACACCAAGAATGTTTTCTCGTTGTTATGCCTGTAAAAGAACCACACTAATAAAACCTACAGCTAATAACAGATGTGTATTTTTAAAAAATGTTCAGGTTCAACCTGACTGTGCCCATTTCACATGAACATTTATTAAGAAGCTTTCTCCAGAAAGTCTGTAAAATTGCAAAATATTTGAGTGTATTACTGAGACTGTTGACCTTTAACCAGACTAGCTGATTAAGATGCTTATGCTAATGTGCGCTACAGGCAAAGCAGCGTCTCTCCCAAACCACTTTTCTGCAATAATTCCAATCATCATATCACTCATACAGCACTGCTGAAGTAATCGTCTTCTCTAAGTTCAAGATTATAACTGAACTAAATTATGAGCTGGAGGACAAGGAGTTCAAGGCTCATGAATCGTACTCAGACAAGTAACGTGAGTGATCAATCTTGGATGAGTGTACAGGAGGAAGTGGCTGCATCATACTATATCTGGGCCCTTACACTCATCCCAAGATTGAGCAGCTTCAGCAGCTAAAGCATTATTCACTCCAGTCCTTCAGCCTCTTGCTAAGATGCCTCTTACCAGATGCCCCTGGCATCAGGCCAATCCCGTGCCATTCCTGAGCATGTCAGAAGGGGTGAAACTGGCTTATCAAACAGGAAATGATCCTGCCGGAACAAAACAGATGGGACATATATAGATGTCATATATGTCATATTACAGTATAATTCAATATTATATTATATTATATGATATGATAGGAAAAGGTGGCAAAGTGTCCTAGCTTCCTGTGATGCAAAAGCATAAATTGTCATTTACAGCAGGTATACATCTACAGCAGGTGCTGTCATGTGATAATTTATGACTGTCCTGAACATATAGTAACATGATGCTTGTAAAGGTTTGCAGGACGGATACACACATCGATGAGCTGCTGCTGTTCCTGTTCGGTCATCTCAGTCAGGCTGTAATATCTGCCCGTCAGGTTATCCTGCAGGCCAGCGAGGGCATTCACCACCACCCGCTCAACCTCTCTGCGCTCAGCACGCGTGCAAGCAGGAGGCAAGCTCAGACCTCGAATGCTGCGGCCCGTACGCACCCTCGACGACAACACATACTTGTCATCAAAGATTCCGCCTCGTATCTGAGAAAAGAACATTTCATTAAAAAAATACTATATGAGAGAGGGTATTATTGTAATGCATTTAATAATAGCCTTATAAGTTGTATAAATAATGCAGAGTTGTGCACCAGATATAAGATCAGTGTCTGAAGTTTCTTACACAAAATACTGCTATTTATGCAATTATTTGTGTTATTAATAGAAAAGCAATATGTTAACAGTCTTTTTTACTACAGTTCCAAGTACCTTCTTGGAATCCAAGTCAGTGGGATGTTTCATAGTGCATGGGTCATAACCATTGTGTCTCTCTGTGATGACAGGGTCAAAAATATCAGCAAACACCTGTCAGGAACAAGCACTACTTAAGTTACAAGAACAGGTCTCATATTTTCATCTTTCAACAATCACATGTATATTGTCTTTCAGGTTATGTCCATTAAAAAGTTAAACACACACACGCACACACACTGCACAATATTTTAAAATCATTTGAGAAATGCATGCCTCAGATCTTGCATCAGCTTCCACAGGGAATATAATTGCATAGAAACTGCCTTGTACAACTACAAACCTTGTTAATTATAAGTAAGTATTTAATCATATGATTCAGTTTCAATTATTTGTTGGCAAGCATTCTGGTCATACAGAGATGGGGATATAGAGAACTTCCCAGGATTGTTATACAGCTGTTTCAATGAATGCCCTAAAAAAGGTTGTGAAGTATACATTGTGTATCTTACTGTAGAATAGAGATATAACATAAAAGAATATATTATATGGATTGAAAAGATAATCTGTTCTAAACAGATATAAATACAGATAATATAATTTGGAAATGAACAGGTTAAATTTTTTTGTTTTTTTTCCTTTTTTTTAGACAGCTTGTTGGAAAGCAAAAAATGTCACATAGTTAGATACAGTATCTCACAAAAGTGAGTAAACCCCTCACAGTTTTTTGTAAATATTTGATTATACCTTTTCATGTGACAACACTGAAGAAATTACACTTTGCTACAATGTAAAGTAGTGAGTGTACAGCTTGTGTAAATTTACTGTCCTCTCAAAATAACTCAACACACAGCCATTAATGTCTAAACCGCTGGCAACAAAAGTGAATACACACCTAAGTGAAAATGTACAAGAAAGCACATCAATGCACATATCTTCATTCATTCATCCTTAGTAACTGTCTGGTCAGGGTTCAGGTGATAAGCAATTATAAATATATAGGATATCTCTAAATCTTTCTGGGGACATTGTGGTACAGTTCATATTTAATAATAAAAAACAATAATTACTCACCAGATACAGATACAGATATTGCAGTACTACTTTAGCTGTAGTACTTTAGGATCATTCACAAAAAAGATCATTTTGGAATACTGTGCAACAGATAAAAATATATATATATTTTGCGACAAAAAAAAAACCCAACAACATTAAAAGCTAAGGTCTTGTCTAAACCAGTGGTTACCAACCCTGTTCCTGGAGAGCTACCTTCCTGAAGACTTTAGTTCCAATGATCTCCAGGGACATTGGGTTGGTGAGCACTGGTCTAAACCATGTGAACCATATACAATTAGAAAATGGTCTTTCTGATTCATTCATTAGCGCATGTTGTTTGACGCTAAATGTAGTAATCTGATCTGCCTCTGACCTCATAGGACTCCTCATCTCCAGCCACCATTCCAACAGTCTTGATGAAGGGATGCCCGGGGTTGTCTACGCCTGTCTGAATAGCTTGGTCCAGTGTGAAGCCATTTGGAGTGGCTTTGTCACACAGCTTGGCATATAAGGCAGGTGTCAGATGACTGGACATGCAGTTGTTGTGTTTCCGTAAATCTGGGTAATCCGCACTGTTTGGAGACAGACACTGTTGTTTTTATGAAGACATGTACAATGGTGTGTAACCCTTACTGAAAACCTCATGTGAAAAAAATGACATTATTCACATGAGAAATTTACAAATGTGTGGTTTTTTTTTGGGTCTTTTTCTGTTACAGCTTCACCGTTTATACTTTTTTCAAATGTAGTGTATTTGCTTTGATTGACAAAGGGGTGGCATGATAGTGCAGCAGATACTCTTTCTGCGTCAGAGTTCCAGGGTTCCCAGTTCGATCCTGAGCTGGGGTTACTGGGTGTGTACTGTCTGTAAACTCCCATCGCCAAAAAACATAGCACATGTTCATTTTGTGCACATGTTCATGTTCATAATCAAGTGAATTTCTCACATGAATAATTTTTCCACATGTGGTCAGATATTGTTTACATGATGTCACATGTGTACTTGAATTCACATGCACAATTTCAGGGCACAACATGGTACAATGCACCTTCACATGATTATTCAAATATTATTCACATAATCACAAGTATACAAAGATATATGACAGCCAGGTTTGGACAGATGATTAAATGAACCAATCTAAACTACAACACAACAATGTCATGCAAATACCATTAATGAAAAACACATATAGGGTGGTATTAAAAAGCATTATGTACTTTATGAGCCAAATAGATGCAGATTTTACATTCCAACCCTAATCGCTTCAACCACATATACAGTAGGTAAACCTATCGCCATTCTGATCGTACGCTGCAGTATGCAAGAATTCAGCACCACAGGCATCAGGCATCTCCACTGATTCTCCACTCCAATGATCATTCCGTACTGCCTAATGAATCAAACGAATCGATTTCTTTCCAACACACCTATCTGCGCTATTACAGTTCATGCATGTGTCAGATAGAGACCTTTCTATCTATATTTCTCGGTAGCAGGAATAACGTGCATAGTATAAATAACTCATTTATTATCAGTAGTGTGTGCACCTTGAACCTGGCTATCCATCTTCCTCTGACTCAGTTTATCTAAATGAGATCCTTGATATTTATTAAGGCGGAAAGACAACATAGGTAGGCTACATGCATATAGGACTGGTGACATTGCTCAAGACATGGGGTACGTCCCAAACTACACACTGCCTTACACATTAGTGTCCAGTGCACTAATACCCAAAGCGCATTGTGCACGACTTAAAAGCGCAGATATATATAGTGCGCCGACCTAAATGGCATGCAATTTTATTTATTTTTTAGATATTCCTACAGATATTGTTATTAAAGCTTACCTGGCCGGGTATCGTCTCCGATCCTGCACTTTTGCGCTCACATGCTCTCTATTCATATAAAATCCTACACTAAGTGATCCAGCGCCGACCAGAGACAGCAAACCCACGTTCCTTTTGGAGGATAAAATCCTTGCGAAGCTGCTTGCCATGATGATGCTGTGGCCTGTGCAAAGCAAAGCCTTTTGGAGGAGGATGGAACCTGTCGGGTGAAACGTGATGGGTGAGTTGAAGCTGCAGCAGGAGAATGCAGAGCTCTAGTCTATAACTGTGATCAGCCTCCCTCCCCTACCGGAAAATGTGCAATACAGCAATGTGAGGGGGAAAAAATCACACTGAAGAGTACAATCCTCCCTCCATGCTGAAAGAGCACACAGGACTGAATTCACTCTTCAAATGTTAAATGCATCATTTCCGTGTTCATCTGAGGGTTGGTTTATGCGTGCGTGCACTTCTACTTTCTTCAGTCTGTGTATACTCAAATGATTGCATTTCTTTGATCAGGAATTTATTAAATCAATGAATAAATAAATAGTTGCATGATGCAATTCGACGAAATATTTAATCTTTAGTAAAACTGCAAATGTAACCTGTAATGATACAATGATCAATGACCCAATTGTGAAAATATGCATAAGGGGCAGTAAAGGCTTCTGCTTACTGGCGTGAATGCGCATGCGCAATGTAGTCAGCGCCGTTGGTTTGACTTTCACTTGACTTCTCTCTCCCTTTTTGGCGATTAAAATAATAAATTTAGAGGAAAAATGTTCACACATATCCCACTTACTCTAAAATTAATTAATCTGCTAAGAAATTTGCTATTCCAAATGTAATACCAATACCAATAAGTGATGGATAGCATTGCACTCTTAAACCATATCAGGCATATTTTATGCTTGGATTAAAACAGGAAGTATGAATAAGTGAATTTGTTGAACAGTGCACATTGTGGAAAAGTACATTGATGCAGTGACGCAATACAATGATAGCCTATTTCTATTTCTATGATAATACATGCAACAAAGATAATTTGACAAATTAACTGCAGTATCCAAGAATTCAGCATTAATTAATTTTTGTGTTCATTCTTTAGCTGTAAGGCAGGTACAGTCATTAGGAAAAGGCTGAAAAGAATCAGAATAGTTAAGCAGAAATGAACAAAAGAATCAATGACAAGCATATAGCAATGGCCTTTTTCAAACAGAACAGTAAATATAGCAATTTCATGGAAACTATTAACTTACTGTAGGAGGATGTGCGATTTGATACAGCAGGTTCCAGTGATGAAGTCTGTGCAGGTGTGTTCACGTTTCCTTTATCACGTAGGCCTACTACAATGAGTCAGTATCGTTTTAACCATTAAACTGCCAACCAGTTTTTGAAGTCAGGCATTTAGTAATAGCCCTTTTAATAAAGCACCTTCTGCTTGTTATATAATTTACAAAACAATAAACAGGATTTAGCCATATACAGTTTATTGAAATAAATTAAAGACATTTAAAACTCTCGTTTCTTTCTCACAGTCTTCTAATCACTAGCATAACCCCTTAACCACTGAACCACGATTATTTAGAGGTTTATGATGATATTTAACTTGTGAAAGCCAGTTATTAACAAGGTGGCTGTTTAAAAAGCACATAACCTTTTTGACATACACTATTACAACTTATAGCAATTTCAGAAATTTAACTAATGGATCACTGTGATCCTATTTTTTCCAGTCTTCATGGGTGTTTCTTCTGAGAAAGACAAAGAAAGCCTTCAGCCAACTCAGTCTTAAGCACTTTTCATCACCCACACTCACTCTCAGCTGTTTCATCTGATAGATGGACTTTTAGTTTTTTTCCATTTCTCCCTAGAAAGCTGCTGAAAGTCTGTATTCTCAATTGTAGTCCTGTGAATGTTCTGATGTGAATAATAATACACATATCCATGTATTACCTGCTGTTTGTTTTATAAGCTTTATGCTATTCTTATACCAGTGTGAGTATATGTTTTGTCAATAGGTACTGCAAAGAATTTCTGTAAGTCACTCTGAATAAGAGCATCTGTTAAATAATATAATAGTATTGCATTTATGTAATTACAGTATATGATCATTTGTATTGATTATTGACCAACAATACTAACTTCATATTGTATAGTGGTCTATTTATTATGATAATTGGTGCATAGTTGGCTACGTTTTGTATGTTATATTTTATGTATATTTTTTTGCATGTTTGTTTGAGAGCACACTTGCATCCTTTATTTTATAAAGGTTTTATAGCCAAATATGCCATTTAAAATGTTGTAGCTTTAAAAATTCCCAACACAGCTGTAGATTGATCAAAGTGAACTACAGTCTTCCCATATAGTATTAGTGTTGTATGGGTTAATACTTCAGTGCAGCTCCACGTCATGAAGAAAAACGTCACAGTATGGCAAGCAGTGATAGATAATGATTTATTGAATGGCACAAGAGTACTGAGAAACCTTAGATGGCTTATCTAAACAGACCAACAATAGAACTGCAATAAAACAAAGGCCAATAGGCCACTGTGCACCCTTTCCAGCTCACAAGTAATTTTAATTACAGGATATGCTGCACATAGGCACCTGGATGTATGCAGTCACTGTGGTATATACTGTAACCTGCAATATTTAATAGTTAGCTGTTTATTGAGTAAACTGATTAGCTGGATGAATTTATTTTATTTTTGTCTGTATAAAGCAGGGGTGTCCAATCTTATCCGGAAAGGGCCAGTGTGGGTGCAGGTTTTCATTCCAACCAAGCAGGAGCCACACCTGAATCCAGCTGTTTAATCAGTTGATCATGACTTTCAACAGACTCAGGTGTGGCTTCTGCTTGGTTGGAATGAAAACCTACACCCACACCGGCCCTTTCTGGATAAGATTGGCCACCCCTGGAATAAAGCAATAATGCATTTAAAATATAACTTTGTAAATATGTAGTTACATATGTACTTCATAAAAAGATTTTTCTTTTTAAATTAAGCAGGATAAACAATATGTGCAGTAAAAAAGCATTTTTGGGATCATCATGGAGAATTTTGAAGTTTTGAAGCACAATTTCAGTCATTGTTTCAAATTAGCTGTATGACAAGAGGGTATGAAAAGAGTTCTCTATGCTTAGTGGTCAAACCTTTATAGGTCAGTGCATCCATTCTCTCAAAGAAATAGTTGAGAAACAGCTGGATCTTATGAGGTGTGCAAAACTGTCTTCAATGTATTGGAGAAACAGTGTGGCTACATGTTTAGTAGATAGTTGGGCGGCATTGACGGCATTCATATGGGAAGGGATTGTCTTACTTCTTATCACTTATCTAAGCGTGATTCTAAACAAGTTATGATTGTATTAAATATATATATATATATCACTGGGCAGTGTTCCTTTCAGGTTCTTTTCAAATTTACAATTCAGCTTTTCCACAAAGGACTGTGTATAAACATTTGGTGTACACAGACAAGAGAATAAAAAGGTGAAATGGGAAACAAAGAAAATTGGGTGTGACACAGGTAAAGAACACACAACAGGTAGCAAAATATTGCCTACTGCTTAGGATTTTATACAATAAAAGGCTCCCCAGCTCAAGTTTTCCGCCAAGTTTTAATTTTTTTTTTCACAAAAAAAATGCCAGTGGGTGGATTTTCTATGCCACTTTGCCCCTAGATGTGAATGAGTGTGTGAATGTGAGTGTGCATTGGTGCACTCTGATGGACTGGTGTCCCATCCAGGGTGTATTGCCTGCCTCCCACCAAGTGTTACCAGGGTAAACTCCTGATTTACCACCATCATGACCAGAATAAAATGCTTACTGAAGATGAATGAATAAACGAATGAATGAATAACTGTGTTGCACCTCCTGCTGGACATCCACAGTACTCCGTGTTCTTTATAAAATTAAGCTTTATTTATTTTTTTATTTTTTTATTTTTTATTAAGCTTTATTTAAATAAAACCTATATAAATAAAACATATTGGTCGTGAGCTCTTAATTACATAATTACATAATTATTGTTTGCTGTATTTTTTAACCAAAATTGTTATTTATGACTGAACCACAGTTTGTATTAGTATTTTTTATGCAATATTGTTATTTTGTTCCACTGTTTCACTAATTGCATATTGCACAATATACCACAAGTCTGTACAGTATCTATGTAAAATATGTGCATAACAACATTCAAATGTTATGTTTTTTAAATCATGACTTTGATGATAATAATAATAACAATAATAATAATAATAATAATAATAATAATAATAATAATAATAATAATAATAATAATAAGTATTATTATTATTATTATAATAAATTGCTATGTTTAATTTTTTAAAAATATTTATTAAATGTATTATTCTCTTTTTTTGTACGCTTGATGTAAATCCACCCCATATACACATACTGTAATTCTTTACATCGTGTAATAAGAATAAACGTTGCGTTGGGGTGAGATTGGTCAGTCGTAGCCGTCCAATCAGCGCTCAGGAAAAAAATCGACCAATCGCGTTAGCGGATGCTGCTTCGTGGATTCCTCGTGTCGTTGCCGGGTACACGTGTCTGATACAGAGGTAGGGATTCACCATTCCAATATTCCAATACGATATTCCAAAATACATTTAAAATCATAACATATAGTATGTTTAAAATGTATTGTTGGTTACCAAGTATTTACGTATATCCTTCATTTTCATAGCAAACTATGTGTGTGTAATTGATTGCCGGTCATGACGGTCAACCATTGGCTATAAAACGAGCCATTATAGATTGTTCTGAAGTCCAGTTCACGGAGAAATGTGAAACAGCGAGAAAGTAGCCACACTGTTATTAATTATGTTTCATACTGGTACCCCCTTAAGCTAATGTCACCTGAGGGATCTTAAAACTATTGAGCTCAATGTTGGATAACATTCTATCTATAATGCTACAAGCTATTTTAATTATTAATTTTTCAGTGCCACATGAAGAAATTCAAACTGGTCATTGTCTTGTTTTCCTTCATTTTCATCATAGGTGTAGTTAAGCTAGAAATGTCAGCATTAGGACCTCTGAGTAACAGCATGGCTACCCAGTCCTCTACTCTCTGCTCTGTATTAACAAAAACCTCCAGACGACGAAAAGTGAAGCAGAAAAACAAGAAATGTTTAAAGGTTTGCCAGAAAATCCATCAGGGACTCAAACGAAAGCAGAGTGAGGTGCTGGAGCAATGGTGCTTAGATTCTCCACTGGAAAACACACAGCCTTGGAGGAACAAAAGGACCAGAAAACTTGGTAATACACAGGAGTCCGAATGGGCAGATTCACTGAGTGGCACCTGGGAAGCAGACAGTGGTTTCTCATCAGAGATCACTCCCCCTGCCAGCGGCCGGAGTTCCCCCTGCATTAGGGTTCAGCCCTCCATGCTGTTGGCTATGGACTGTGAGATGGTCGGGACAGGCGTGAATGGACAGTTCAGTGAACTGGCCCGCTGTAGTCTGTTAAATTACTCTGGAACTGTGATCTATGACAAGTATGTCCTCCCTTGTCGGCCTGTGACGGACTATCGGACACAGTGGAGTGGCATTAAAAAGGAGCACTTGATAAATGCTTTGCCTTATGAAGAAGCAAGAAATGAGGTACAAAGTTACTTGTAGCTTAGATGATTAATGTTGCAGGTCATTACAATATTATTGTGATAACGTATTTAGTTTCATCTTTAATTCAGTAGTTAATTTTTAATTAGCAGTATTAACTAAATTATCAACTCTGTCTCAGATTTTACAGATCATTAAAGGGAAGATAATAATTGGACATGCTCTGTTTAACGACTTTGCGGCCCTGGGAATTAGCATACCTCATGAAATGGTTAGGGACACTTCCACTTCGCGTCTATTGCGACAGATGCATGGTTCTGCGGGTTGCATATCTCTAAAGAAACTGACCGGGACTCTTCTCAACAGGAGCATACAGGTATGATTTATTTGTCATCTTTATAGATGTTTCTAAAGACGCTTACAAATGCCATGATAGAAAAGTCTTAGTTTTCTACAGTGGAATGCTATTTCAAATGATGTAGCAAAACCATCACAATTGTGAAAATGCGTCAAAATTAACTAAAAAATGGAAAGGGTGGGTGATTTATACACTGTATGTGACATCACAAGGAAAAATTATTTCACTTTTTCAGTCTGTTATATAGTTAGTCTAGCAAAAACAATTTACAGTTCCTCAAGGATTAACGCAATCAAGGAAACTCCACAATATTTACATGAGCTTGCCATTTTTAAAAATTACTGCAGATTTGAGTCATATGATGTGATCACAGCACATATTCATCCAAAGCCCGCTATGATTCACGTGCGTCGAACATGAATACGGCTAAAATGTCTAATTTACCAACAATCATCACTGCGAAAGACAGAGCAAAAGAATTTCATGCAATTGCAATTTTGCCAATTTAAGTAGCTTTCCACAAAAAAAAGGCACAAAATCTGCAAATTGTATCGCAAATTAAAAAAGAAAAAAAGGTCGCAGCAAAATCAAGGATTTTTGGCCACAACAATCACAAAAAACACGAAATCCTGTACAGACTGAAATTAAAAGCATCAGTAGATTCATTTTTAGGCTCCATATTTCTTGCTGTAAACATCCTCTAGCTCTTAATTTTCCATGGCCTCTCAGACTGGCACACACTGTAACAATAGTTCTTATGCTTAGTAAGGACTGACCCTTTCCATTTCCCTTTTTGAATTTGGTTTTGCATTTTCACATTTGCTGTAGTGATTTTGCTGCTGTTTTTGATTCGTTAATGTATTTTGCACTTCAGGGCCATTATACTTTTCACTCCTGATGCATGTATTTGACAATGCAGGTGGGAAAATGTCATTCTTGAATGCAAATTGCTACATGAAAATATTAACATGAGGCTGTTCTTTTAAAATATGCTTACATCTATGGCATTTCCTGTTCAAACAGGTTGACAGCACTGGCCATTGTTCTGTGGAAGATGCTCTTGGTGCTCTGGACCTCTACAAGTTGGTGGAAGAGGAGTGGGAAAAATCTCTACAGCCTAACGTGCAAAATTCAGGTCCAGCCACTGATTCGACATCCTCTCTGGAGCACTACATGCAGGATGAATACTGGCCTGATAGTTTAACCGACTGCAGTGAGTGAGAGACCTGTATGGCATAGAAGCTTGGACTGAAACTTTACTGAACTTGCATCAGTCCACTGTGTGGGCTGGTGGCAGAATTTCCAGTTGTGATGAATCAATAGGAGACCTTGGGTATGTTTGAGTGGCCAGCTTTACTACAGGTGTAAACACAGACATGAAGATACAGTATCTCACAAAAGTGAGTACACCCCTCACATTTTTGTAAATATTTGATTATATCTTTTCATGTGCAAACACTGAAGAAATGACACTTTGCTACAATGTAAAGTAGTGAGTGTACAGCTTGTGTAACAGTGTAAATTTTCTGTCCCCTCAAAATAACTCAACACACAGCCATTAATGTCTAAACCGCTGGTAACAAAAGTGAGTACATCCCTAAGTGAAAATGTCCAAATTGGGCCCAAAATGTCAATTTTTTATATACATTTTTTGGACATATTTAATATACAGATGCTTAATAGGGTTTAGGTCTGGAGACATGCTTGGCCAGTCTATCACCTTCACCCTCAGCTTCTTTAGCAAGGCAGTGGTCGTCTTGGAGGTGTGTTTGGGGTCGTTATCATGCTGGAATACTGCATACTGATCATGCTCTGCTTCAGAATGTCACAGTACATGTTTGCATTAAGGCAGTGCTGGAAAATAATGGTGGCCACACGAAATATTGACACTTTGGGCCCAATTTGGACATTTTCACTTAGGGGTGTACTCACTTTTGTTGCCAGTGGTTTAGACATTAATGTCTGTGTGTTGAGTTATTTTGAGTTAGTTGACAGCAAAGTTACACTGTTACACAAGCTGTCTTTACATTGTACTGTTACTTTACATTGTAGCAAAGTGTCATTTTGTCAGTGTTGGCACATGAAAATATAATCAAATATTTACACAAATGTGAGGGGTGTACTCACTTTTGTGAGATACTTTATTATAGACATTATACTTTAATAACCGTTATACACTTTAATACACTTTATAACGGTCATTAAATACACTTTAATGACCGTTTGAGGCATTTAGCCATTATATATTTCCAAAACAAACAATTTGCTTCACAGGTGCCATAGTTCTTGCTGGCAGTCAAACTGTTTTGTTAATATTAAAGACCTGTGTTACTGTGTTTCCCAACCTTTTTTGCACACCTGTTTCATGTAACCACAATACACACCTTCAAATTCATGAATCTTTAGACTGGTTTAAATGCACTTGGTGTTACTGGGACTCCTGTGGGTAAAACAAGGAGTAGCTACAAACTTATTAAACCCCCATTGCAAATCAGGTTTATTGTAAAAATCAAAATAAAACTGTTTGCAATGAAAAATCAATCAAAAGCAATTGAAATAGTGCCCCCAAATTCAACTGAAAAGGCAACTTATGACTTCTCCACTTTCAAATTTATTCAACGCTCTGAATAGAATCCCTCACAACAGCACAAATATGCAAAACAGGTGTTGTCTCAAGCAAAACAGGTGTTCTCTTTAGTAATGACAAATGTTCTTATCTCCAAACTACATTACACATACTGGCTATGAAGTAACGGGTTACTGTAATTTTTTTCTTAAGACTTGATGCAACTCACAAGCTTGGTAAAGATTCCTGGGAGTAACTGCAATATAGCTCTGTGTGTGTAAAATATATTATATTATAATAATAAATTGAATTTTTAAAAAGCGCCTGTTAGGACACCCAAACAAGTACATTTCACAAATACATTTTTTTAATTTATATATATATATATATATACAGTGGTCTGCAAAAGTTTGGGCAACCTTGTTTATTTCAATGATTTTCCTTCATAAATCGTTGGTTCTTAGG
>JAFFST010048285.1:254342-277165 GCA_022414735.1 Noturus placidus | reverse complement strand
GTATCTCGGACCTGCCTGGTGTGTTCCTTGTTCTTCATGATGCTCTCTGTGCTTTAAACGGACCTCTGAGACTATCACAGTGCAGGTGCATTTTATACGGAGACTTGATTACACACAGGTGGATTCTATTTATCAACATTAGACATTTAGGTCAACATTGGATCATTCAGAGATCCTCACTGAACTTCCGGAGAGAGTTTGCTGCACTGAAAGTAAAGGGGCTGAATAATATCGCTCACCTAATTTTTGAGTTTTTTATTTGTTGAAAAAGTTTGAAATATCCAATAAATTTCGTTCCACTTCATGATTGTGTCCCACCTGTTGTTGATTCTTCACAAAAAATACAGTTTTATATCTTTATGTTTGAGGCCTGAAATGTGGCAAAAGGTCGAACAGTTCAAGGGGGCCGAATACTTTCGCAAGGCACTGTATGATCTGGTCTCTATATACAGCATACACAGACTACATGGTCTGTATATGGATATGCATATATAATCAACAGTACAATAACCATTTATAATTACATTTATTATTATTGGGTTGTAGATGGCCACTGATAATGCTCATTGACTGGGAATGATAATTATCGTTTATGAATTATAATTTAAGAAAATTCAATTAAGGGAGTTGAATAGACAGAGTTGAGCCTCAGTGGTACCTCACAGCTTCAAAATCCAGAATTTAATCATTTAGTTTCATGTTTTATTCCTATATCTGTGTGATTCCGTTTCCCTCAACCTCACAACACCATGCTGATAGATCGATTGGCTACTTTAGTTTGCCCCTAGATGTGAATGTGTTTGTAGTGCCCTGCTATAGACCAATGTCCCATTCAGCATGAGATCCATTGTGACCCTGACCAGCATAAAATATTTTCTAAAGATGAATGAATGAGTTCCATATTAGCAAATTCATCTCAAGCCTCTTTTCTTGAAGCTTCAGGTTTTGGTAGTTGTCAATGTAATTGTGCAACTTGTTCTTTGAACTTATAACTTTTGGTCACTCATTCCTCTTTCCCCCAATTATTTTTGTTCTAATTAACGTAAAATCTGCTCAATGTAATCCTGTGTGATGGTGTTAATCCAGAGGGAGGGGTAACACTACAAATGGTCAAAGACAGCAAAATCTTTCCTCACTACAGAGTTGGTGACGGACCGTTCAGCTGCACTGCAACGTGTGAGGTTGGTCATGAGAAAGCTTTTGCCTGGAATAATCTTTGTGCGTCTATCATAAAATGTTTTGGTTTTGTGTGCTGGATTTTGCTGCCTGGACATTGCATTGGGATTTCTTCTAATGACTAGAATAAGATCTTGTTTGTCACTGATGAGTGAGTCTTGGATGGGTGTAGTAATATTTGTTAATGGTCCAACAGGTTGGAAAGATCAGTTTGGTTGTAAGAATGTATTATTAATTATTAAGCATTGTAAATATTCTGAAGAGTTCGAGAATTGCATCGATAAGTTTATAATAGAGATGCATAAGGGTGGATATGTATCAAGGCTTTGTTCTGAGTGAGAAACGTTAATCAGTCTGCATTCATTTCATAAATGCATAGGAATGAAAGGGACAGCTGTATAGGTTTGAATTTTTAAATTTATTTCTTTTACTGTATACTGAAAAATATTTTGTTAATAGGTACAATAATAGCATTCTTAAGGTACTATCCTGGTACTATACTTCCAGTGTTCTGAAGACTGTACTAATCTTCTGAATCAATGGCTATTGTTGTAAGTACATTTTTCTTTATTGTTCCTCACTCTCCTTACACAACATACTAAACACTGCATGATTAGGGATGGGGGGTTAATAACCTTTGAAAATAGTGGTGCTGAGCATCAGGATAAGTTTACCTTATCATGATGTATACAGCATTATTGATCTAAAAAGACTAAAAGTAAACTTTTTGACATTAAATAATACTTTTTAGTTTAATCCCACCTAAACTGACTTCTTAGATTTCCATTGTCTTTATGCAATCAATTGTATTTTTTAAAAACTATTTTCACTCTCAACAGTCTACACTCACATATATAGTATAGTATAGTATAGTATAGTATAGTATAGTATAGTAAGCAAGTATTCCAAGGTCTGAATACCAAGTTGAGACTGCTAACTCTGATCTCCAAGAATAGTTTTCATTTTTTTAACCAGGCATTACTGAATTCATGTGAGCCAGCTTAGTGTTTTCTCATAGTTGCACTCATTATATTCGCCTGATCCTCAGTAGAATAAGGGCTTTGGATTAGTGTGTTTTTCAGAGCCGGTGTCTTTGTGCAGGGTGGAACGTTCCGCATGGTGTCAGAGGAAGAGCAGACGCTTAGGGCCAAACTGGAGCATCTCACAGTCAAAGACCATGGGTCAGTGTTTGGACCTTGTGCCAAGCTCCCTGATCACACCGTACAGAAGGTGTGTTTACAGACTCATGGCAGTGATTAAACCACTGCTGTCAGTATCTACATGAGATATTATATCCATCATCTATTTTATTAATTTGATCTATTTCCATTGCAGCTGTTGTTTTATATATACTTGTGATATTTACTGGTCATTGTAGGCTAAGGATGAGCTGAATGAGACAGAGGAGAAAAAAGTGTCAGCAGTGAAGGAACTGAAGGACATCATTAAAGAGAAGGCAGACAGCGGAGATGACCTGGCCAAAGCGGTGCAGGAAACGTTCATAGGGAAACCAGATGCCGTGATTATTAGGTTCATTCGGGCCAGAAAGTATGACGTGAATAGGGCTTTTGAGCTCATGAAGGGTGAGAAGGCAATCCTTAAAGTTCACATAAAGGCCATATAACATTCTCAATGCTCTGTAGTCAGCAATTTACAGTGTCTAGGTATTTATATGGTCAGTAATGGTAGAGCAAAAGCATACTGTGCTACTTGAATGTATTTCCTGATCACACTGATAAATAGAACTGTTGCTTTGCTTTAGGTCACGTGCGCTTCAGACGAGATTACCCCGAGCTCTTTGAGAACTTAAGCCCAGAAGCTGTACGCAGCACCATTGAAGCCGGATACCCAGGGATCCTCTCTAGCAGAGACAAACATGGCCACGTAGTGTTGCTCTTCAACATTGAGAACTGGGACTATGAAGAGATCACCTTTGATGAGGTAAGAATTATCTTGTAAGTTTCTCACTTTTAGGAAATTGGGTATTGGGTGAGTATTAAAATGACTCAGCTTAAATGTTGTATATTTGCCGTCATCCTGTTTGGGCTTTATTATTGTTATGAAAATGACATTCAAGACATATAAAACTACAGCCCTTTGCTGTAGATCATCAGAGCTTACTGTGTGATCCTGGAGAAGTTGCTGGAGAATGAGGAGACTCAGATCAATGGCTTCTGCATCATTGAGAACTTTAAAGGCTTCTCCATGCAGCAGGCATCCAGTATCAAGCCCTCAGAACTGAAGAAAATGGTAGACATGTTGCAGGTAATTTCCAGAACATATTGTATTTACACAACTTCAAAAATCAAGTACTTTAAATATTGTAGATCCATTTTACAAAATCATATGCACATACCTCATTGCTCTTCCTTTTTCTGTTAAAGGAAATATCCACAATGAAGGTCTTGCATATTAATCTTCAAAAGCATCCAAGACTTAATTTGTAATGGAGTTCTGAGTTTACTTTTTTAGTTCTTCTTTCATTGACATGTTGGCGTACTTTCACTTAGGTTAATGGTTTCATACATTACCCAAAATGCTGTTCAAAAACCTGCTGTTAGTGGCGCCAGTGGGTTTTAGACCTTGCTTCATCTCTACCTAAAGGGAGTGATGCATTGGTTCTTCCTCACTTTAGTTCTGACTAGCTCTCTCACCTCATCATCTATACGCTCCTCTAAAACAGATCAGGTTCCAACGCTTCAACTTTCATGTTAATATCACTAGCCATGTCTCTGCTGTCATATAGCTGCATTGCGTTCTGGAACTTTGAGTCCAATGTTTGCTGTCTCCACTACTTAATTCTATGTTGGATATCTCATTAATATGAGGTTGGTCATCAATAGAAAATGGTGAGTGAGAAAAGGCTTTGTTCTTGTGTTTTTCGCAGCTAACAGCAAAACCTGACTAGAAATGTCCCTTTGTGATGCCAGTGTGGCAAATTACTGCTATCTTCTCATGGAAAAAAACTCAAATTGAGCACTAACCAACAAATTAGCACCAAAAACACTAATCACATAAAAAAATTCAATATAAATATATTACATGTGTTTCAGGGTGGATATTTCTATTAAATCAAGACTGAGATTATGTTTGGATTAGGAGGATCATCAAAATTTCAGAACTCTAATGCTACATCTCTTCTCTTGGCCAGGACTCTTTTCCTGCTCGCTTTAAAGCAGTGCACGTCATTCACCAGCCCTGGTATTTCACTACCACCTATAATGTGGTCAAACCATTATTGAAGAGCAAACTCCTTGAGAGGGTAAGCACCAGAGGATCTCAAAAAAAGTGTTCATCTTAGTATAATAACACTGTTAGGATCACATTTGAAAGGACACCTGAGTCTGAGCATTTTGCCTGTTTTATGTGTCTGAAGGTGTTTGTCCATGGAGAGGAGCTGGAGAGCTACTACAAGGAGTTTGATCCTGAAATCCTGCCTGCAGAGTTTGAAGGGAAGGGTCCCAACTATGATGGCAAGGCAACAGCTGCAAAACTTTTTGACTGAAAAATACAACTGTCATGAAATTCCTTATTAGTCATTGTGTATGTTTTAGTATTATAGCATAGGGAATGAGTATGTGAAAATTTGTTTGTAAGTCATATCCAATGTGGACTATGTGTAAAATGACATACTGTTGTGGTAGAAAAATAATCTGATTACATAAAATGTCCTATGTTCGTGAATGTTGAAATAATTGTCCTGAGGGAATCATGCAATTATGTAATATCAGTACTGAGGAATGACATCATTTAAAAATAATTTAAAAATAGTTTAATTTGCATGAACATTTTTAACAATATATTTGTGTACCTGGTGTACACACCATTATTAAAGTTGTTTCATAGCACAATAAGATATTAACAGTTCACACTACAAGGATATGTAGCCATATTTACATCAAGATATCTGTATCAGTGTAAATGACTTGGGATAGTCAACGATGCTTGATGCATTTAACTCTCCACTATCCAGTTTGATTTATTGCTGAATGATGTAGATTGTAATCACATTCAAGAAAAAATAAAAACTTTACTGTCATATGGTACTTATTGAACTGTCTTTTCTGGGTTTTAAATCCATTGTAATTAGCAAAATGTACATCAGCACAAAATATTGACCCTATCGTGTTATCCACTTAAGGTTCTGAGTCAAAAATTTATCCATTTAATAATTTACATCTTGCTCTATGCAAAGAATAAAACATGGCAGGGTGTGCTGTTATAGGAAAATAATCAACAGTGGGGTGGTGTGATGAAATAGAGTTACTGTTGCAACCCCAAAGTTAATTATTTTCCTATAACACCATGTCCTGAAGTGCAGTTCAACTTATAACACAGCAATTTGCCAAAAGTTACTATATTTTAATTTATTAAAGAATGACATACTTTCCCCGTGATCGTGAAGGAAGGATAAGCGGTATAGAAGATGGATGGATGGATGGATGGACATATACTTTTATCCATTTATAGTTACATTTAATGTTGTGGGAAGTCCACAAAATAAGTTTGTTTCCGTTGTAAACAAAATTACAGTAAAACATCAACAGCAAATCCTTTACACTCAGTGCCTGCCACCAGAGGGTGACACTGTCCCACAGAGGAAAGCAGGTAAACTGGATTTTATCCCCATAGATATCCATCATTATCAGCCAGCAAATAGTGTCTGCAGCAATTTCAGCAATATGCAAGAGAGCATGATGAATTAGTGGTTAGAGTGCAAATACAAATCCTTCTGTAAATGTTTGTCTTATTAACAATAGTGAAGGATGCAATTTATTTTTTAATGCACTCCCATTTCTGATCATTTACAGACTTATGCTCATTTCAGTACCCCAAATAAGCTCATATACTCCCTTACTAAGCCTATCATATAGTTGCAGTGAGGGAACAAGTATTGTATAGAAATTTAGTTGGTTAAAGTGATATGTGTATCCATGAGACTGTTTCTTGCTTTGTATTCAGTATACACTCAGACAAGTAAATCAGCCATTGAATGCATTTGAGTTACACTTATGAGTGAAAATGTCTGCCCTTTGCTAAGATTTGCCTTTGAGTTCTGTGCAATCCATGACTTGGTGATACACCATGGCCAGGTGCTCCTTCTTCCTCTGGCAAATGGCATTAGCATAACTGATGATGACTTTGTCCATCCAGGTAAGACGCTGAGGAAAGAGCATGGTTCCTTCAAAGAAGCCCATGTGCCCTCCGTGCTGTGTCAGCACAAACATTACATTCTCTTTGTGTTCTATGGGGTTCAAAAGTGGTTTAGCATTAGTATGTACATCCCATCTAAAATACTATAATACAGTAGGTTGTCTTTGATTAACAAGGGTATAATCACAGTTCCTGGCTTTATAGTTTTTCCTAGATACCATGGTTCTTCCTGTCTTTCAGTTTGCTGACAGAGACCCATCAATGCTCCATTCAAGCTACATGATCTGGAGAGCAGCTATCTATTTCTAGCCAAAACAAGGATTGCCCCGAGTGTCAGCTATCCTCTATACAGAATGGAAGTAGGTGAACATATGATTACAGGGCCATATGGAGCCTCTGACAAAAGGCATGCTGAATGAGAGATGAGAGGTGCATCATGACAGTTGGCCCACTGGTGAAAAACACACACTCTGAAATTTCCTGGCATCTCAGTCTTCCTACTCAGTCTGCACCAAGCATTAGATTTAAAAAGCAACTCTCTGGAGAAAAGGTACTCAGGCGACTTTTAAGGACATCAACACATGCAGCTCAATAATAGGTTCTCTTCTCTGTCATTTCTAAACCTAACATCTATCGACCACATCCAACGGACCATCATCTGGTCCAGCACCTGTGCTGATCTAAAAGTAATCAGAGGCGTTCCATTTAAGTATAGGACACAGAGGACTTTAATTTACATATAAAGAGGTCTGTCTGCAAAAATTGGCCTCTTCTCAGGAAATAGAAAGTACATGGTGTCCATTGAAATGATAATCATTTTTGATGTCTGTACTTTAAGTCATTCCTGTGGGACATGCAGAGAGGACATAATCTGATCTTGGTGCACACTGTGTCTGCATTGACTGATAAGATCTGTTGTGGAGAAGGGAAGTGCGTACAGTGTGTACCATCTAATAAATAATCACACAGGGGCAAATGGATCGCATGGCCTTGAAAAATTCAGCACCAGCGTCTGAGTACAGAGCTTATGCAACACACACAGTTTATAGTCTGAGTTTGGGTTCTCTAATGGAGTATGGGGGAAAAGTATTGCCATACACTTTACACTTTTTATACTGGTACACTGCTGACTGAAATTAATATTTTGTGCTTTTGGAATTAGCCTTAACAAGTAGAGCACTGATTACTTTCTGCTTTCATGGATTGAAATATCATCAGAATATATGTAATGCTTGTTTAAAAGTTATACTTTGTTTATTTTTTAAATATGAATGTTATAAAAGACACATATTATGTTTTTCTTATTGATTAATACATTTGTGGAAGTGTTACCTGCTAGGGTGTGAGGTATAGTCAGAATAGACTCATGGACAAGCGGGTCATCTGATGAATTAATCATGAGAAGAGGAACATTAACCTGACAGGTGCAAGATAAATTACACAAGCATTATTGTTATGCCATCTAAATGACTTGCAGTAATGTTAAGTATAACTACTATGTTCTCTTTTTAATAATACATCTGACTTACATTGTGTATGTAATGTACACAGCTTTCCTTCTCATAGAATTCTTTTAAGGAATTATGACCGTGGAACTTTCTGAGGAAAAACAAGTGGACAGATAGTAGCCTACACAACTTGAAAGTGATACAGTTATGGCTTGGGCAAAGCTATCAGAGCCTTTGGCACATTCTCTTTACATGACATGACCATGACTGGATTATGATAATGCCAATAATATCTCAGCAAAGGAGTTTTCCTTGTTCCAAATGCTTTAGTAAATCGTCCCCTTACTGTAAAACTGTTCTTGCAGAAGACTAATTTCAATTATTCTGTACAGCTACAAATAACACAAACGCACAAAGCAAAACAGGACACCAATGCATTCAAAACACATATTGTAAAAAAAGATTTGTAATTAAATTGACTTTAATCAAATTGTACCTCATAATGCAGTCATCAATCTGCGTTAGAGATGTGGCCATGTAGAGACACCTTAAATCTTCAACATCCAGTTTGCCAGACTGTGGTCCAAACAAGCTTTTTCTACAAGTGCACACTAACATTACTTCTATGAATGCTTCTAATCATATTCAGTGTCTAGAACAGTTACACATTTCTCAGTTGTTACACTTCATTATACTATAGCACTTTTGAATTCCCAAATTTGATTTGTCAGAAAATGATTCATTTTCTATAACAGCATGGCAAACAGTAGTGCCAGCTGCAAGGTATACATTAATATGCTTGTTTTAATAGTTTATGTTTCTATAATATCAGCTAATTCACAGGGACCTGTATGGCAGATGCTACACATAATCAAAAACTAATAATAAACAAATTTAGAAAATTTGTTTTTATTTAACAAAGAAAACGTATAATGGTCAATATGGCAAATATTTCTGTAAGGAAACATTTATTTAAGAGTTTCTAGCCTCAGTGCTTTGAAATCATCAGAGGTAACTTTAAAGTTACTTTTAACTTTAAGTTGTTTGACGCGAGTCTTCAGAATAGAGGGATCTACCATTTGCCATTTCTCTGTAAAATGTCAAGGTGTGTAGTTTTGTTATATTAACTTAAATTTTGAGAAAAAAGAGAGGGTCATGAGGGAATGAATGTTTATAACTATTATAGCCTAAGTGATAACAGGAACTAGCTTGATTCATGGATGTTCGACAACATTAAATGTAGCTGTAAAATGATTAAAAAAAAAAAGATCTGTCAGTCTATTAAATAAAACTAGTAAATGTTCTCAACTTGCTATGGGATAAAAGGAATAAAACACATTAGAAAGTACGGTCATAGCAAAATAATCATCTGTTGCTTATTTTTCTATAACATGCCATCTTGCATTTTATTCCTTATTTATCAATGCTTACTTGTGGGACAGGATGATCTTTTTCATATTGTCAGCCATGAAGAAGTCATAAATTCTCCTGCATTGGTTCCATTGTATAAATGTTTCATGGGCCCTGAAACAAAAAAAAAGAGAACAAGAATATAAAATGAACTAAGCAATAACTCAGATGAAAACAAGAGTCATATGTTTTGCTTAAACATAGATTAATGTGGAATACACTATAAGAAACTGACCTCTGAGCACAATAGCCCTGACAAACACTGACACAGCATAGCACCTTGTCCTGATTGGATTGATTCTCTCCCAGAAACTTACACACAATGTTCCCACCTAGACTGAAGCCCACCACAATGAGCCAGGTCTGAGGCAATGTATGTTTGATGTAGCTCACCATGGCTGAAAACTCCCAGGTACAGCCTGTAGCACAGAAATAGATTGATATATCCAAAAATGGGAATGACCTAGCTGTATAAAAAAAAAAACCCAAAAAAGAAGTGTTCCTAATAGCAAGAATTTTCTTCTCTGTGTGATAACTATATATGGTAATATAAATAAAGACTGTTAGTCCTATTACTAGAGTGTTACATCACTACCTCCCCAAACATTTCGGACAGTGGAATTTCATATATCAAATAGCCAGACACCCAGACAAAAAAGAATGCCAGTCCACCAATGCAGTGATGAAATAGGTGTAAAAGCTTGCAAAAGAGTTGTTTTCCATGGAAAGGCATTTCATTACACCAGCACTGGTCTTACCATAGGTGAACATCCGTGGGGATGTGAGTTCAATGTTTGGCAAGGCCCCCAGGTGGTTAAGCACAGCACATCTGTAGCCCTGCTTCTGGGAGTAATCCACAAAGGTACGGATATAATGTTTCTCACTGTGGTTACCGATCCCTGGGCAGATCACCATGGTTATGTCATCTGTGAGAATACACCACAAAAGCAGTTAGTCAAGTGCAGAATTGGTCACTATTATATTTCTCATTGTCCCTCCTAACACACCTAACACACCAAGTTCATAACATGAACTTGATGATGGGCAGTTTATAGCCCTTAAAATCATGGTCCAGTTTAACTGAGTTCATATAGGTGTAATATACCCAGTTGAAGGATTTTAGGTTTACTGCCATCTTCATAGAAATTGAACAGTCCAACAAATCATTCATCATGCAATCACTGTAGGTGCTAGGAAGGCCAGTTCTAGCATCTTCTAGCATCTCCTCAGTAGTCGTTGGCTTTTCACACTTCAACAATAATGATATTGGTACTTTAGTGCTCACATATACATATGCACTGTGAAATTCTTTTCTTCACATACCCCAGCATGTCAGGAAGCTGGAGTCAGAGCACAGGGTCAGCCATGATACAGGAGAGGGTTAAGGGCCTTGCTCAAGGGCCCAACAGAGGCAGCATGGCAGTGCTGGGGCTTGAACCCCCAACCTTCTGATCAGTAAACCAGAGCCTTAACAGCCAAGCCACCACTGCCCCAGTCCAAAGAATGGTGCAAATAGGAAAATGACAGAATTGTGTAAAATCAGCATGCAAAATGTCATCTCAGAATGCATCTATCTTTGCCTTAAATTGGCTACACTATAGGCAAAGACCAGTTAGCAGGAAGAAGAGGAAAACATACCTACATGAGCAAGTGAATCTTTTGAGGAGCAATCAAAACATTGAGGAGTCCCTGGTCAGTTAAATCCAGGTTTCTTTTACATCATGCTTACTAAAAGATCAGAATTAATTCTGTTTGGGAGACATTCTGTTTGGGATGGAAACCAGTGATGGCAGTGTGATGGTGTGGAGAATGATTGCCTGGTATATATTAGCATCCCCTGATACCCATGAAAGTCATATGAATGCCACAACATATCTGAGAATTGTTGATGACTAAGTTCAAAGTCAGACATCTATCATTTGATATAGAAACATCGTCAAGAACTGGCAACTTTTACAGAAAGAGGCAATTTGACTAACATGGCACATAGCCAACCACAGAACTTTTCCCATAGCCCTGTGACGAGTAGGCATCTTTTTTAACAGCAAATCTAGTTTACTCATAACTACCTGCTTCAAACAAAACTATTTAATCATTTTTAAAGACATCATGAACTTTTTTTCAGCCCAGAAACTACATCTTACACTAAAAGTGTGTTTTTTTATAATGCTGGAAAAGTGCAGCATTAAAGTGTGCATCCCATGAAAGGTGGAGGGTCAATCAGATTCTGTAGCTTGAGGACAGAAATGTGTACAAAAAAATATCAATCACTATGTGACTTGTGGGCAGAGCATCTGACACTGAGAGTAATCCTTTCATGGCTATAGGTTATTCACATTTAAATGGATACTTCCAGCATAATAATACACCATGTCACAAGGGATGTACTTGTATTCTTACAAAATGTTTTGAGGGATATGACAACGAGTTTTCATCCAGAGTCCCTGGATCTCTAGCCTATTATGCATCTTTGGAATGGGGTAGAAAGGTCTATTCACAGCTAGATTGTGCAACTCTCTAATTTATGCTGTTCTGGAGCCAAATGAGGTTTAACACGCTATTCAATTGCCATACCAAGTGAACTGCTATCTTTTTTGTATATTAGTAATATTTGCATAGGTTCTTTTTGTGTGAAATAAGGCCAAAAACCAGTGTGTACATCAAACAGACATCATAAATTCTCAGCATTAGGCTGGTACCTCACATACCCTCTGAATTTCTGAGAATGTTAAAGCCATCCTTAAAAATACCAGAACAGAATATGGTATGCATTTGTTACTGTTTATATAAATAAACTTACCACCAGTTATATGATCACCAAGGGGCTCAAAAAGGTCAAACGTGGCTGTAGCACCATCATACATTGGAAGATACAAACGCATGCCACAGGGCTGAGGAGAGTACACTCTGCCTATCTTTCCATAGAGCACAGTTTGAAAATGTCCACTCTTACCCCACAGTAACGGTGGAACATACCTGCGAACACACACATACTGTATATTATTATAGATGTAGGATGTATCGGTAAAAATCAAATCATGGGTAATCATAGGTTTGATTTCATCTGATAATGTTTCCTTAACCTAACTTAACCAAGTTACTATTTCTTAACCAATTTGCTGTTTCCTCAATATCAGAGTATCAACTCCAAAGATTCAACAAAACATCAAAGGATCAAGTACATATTGAAGAATTATATGCAATACATGTGAAGACTCACTCTTTGGTTAGAATAGAGCAGGATTTGAGCAGGTAGTGATTAAGAGGTGTATTCCGACAGGTGATTTTAGGGGCTGCTGAAGGACTTGTTAGGTTGAGGCAGCGCACTATGATGTACAGCACAGTGGCTACTGCAGCCAGCCTCATGCCATCAAAGACGGCTGGCATCTCTGGTCTAATGATCTGGGCATTTCGTTCCACATGGGCATTCATGATGAAACCACTAACCCTGTAAATCATATTACATTTTTTTTATTTGTTAGAGCAGACATTTGCCACTCAAGAACATACATTTTGGCAATGTTTAAAAAGTTTTGAAATGTATGTGTTGGTTACAAATATGTTGCAGGTCCTCTGCTACACTTCTTAAGTGGTAGTATTTAGTTCTGAAAAAAAGATTGTATTGATGGTGACCCATATCCTGTAACACTTGTAAAGAAATACTGTATCAGTTGCTTGCTTGCATTCAATCTGTCTCTTAAGCCCTCACTCTCTTCCTGTAATGAGGCTTATACGTGAAAAGTACGGCTGATATGTCTGCAATTAAATTTATTGAACCATCTGACCTGTCAAAGTGCCCTTACAGGCATTCATAATGAAACTCTCCATGAACTCTCCAAACTCTCGTGGCTAACTCTCATAGTCATTACATATTTTTTTCTTTGCCAGATATGACAAGTGCTATTAAAGAATGCTCATTTAGGGTATTTCGAGCTTTAAAAAAGTTTGGAAATGTGCCTGATGGTTGCAGGTCCTCTGCAACACTTCTTAACTGATTCCCTTTAGATCCATATTTTAAGTCATCTCATTAAATCAATCATTTACGCCCTCACGTCTCATCCTGCAAGGAGGCTATAAGTGAAGAGTAAGTCTGCAACTGTTTTATTTAGCCCATTTTAATTGACTCAAGTTTGTTCTTCATGGGTCACCAAGCTCTGCTGGTTGAGCTTGAGATATGCCGAAATGTATGCATAAATAAATGGTTTGTATAACTGATACTAAAAAAGGATTAATGTCTACTAGACGTGTAGTTACACAGTTCAAACAGTACCCCAATGATGACTCATATTTATGATAAGAGTCTAGAAGTCTAGATATTTTGAGTACTAGACATGCAAAATGATCTACACCTTCACAGACAACATGGGTTAAAGTAAATTAATGAAATCAGTACGCACCGTTTAGAGATCTCAGAGCCTCTTGTTGATCCTAGTCAAACTTTTTTTTGTTAATCACAGGACGCCTGCTTCGTCTCCAGTAATACAAGACGCAAACTTAATACTAACGCATTGCTCAGGTGCAGAGAGGCATCCTTACGGTTGCCTAGCAACTGCCTGGCGTCTCAGGTTGGAACCAGGCAAGTACTACGCCTTTAAAGGTGATTGGCTGAAGTCACAATGGCGTTCTGCTTACCAGGTAAGTAGGCTACTGCAGGTTACAGTTGGTAAATGATATGTTCCAGCCAGGGCATTATACACTCATGGGGCAGTATATTATTTGAAGATGCATCCATCCATCTTATACTTACATTCTACACCCACCGTATAGATGCACTTGGAGGGTTTAGAATTACTGTCTACAGCCCATTTGTTGATACGCACAGTATTTCCCACCTCTATCAATGAAAAGGGACGATTGCTGATTAATTTCTATGGCATGCATTAAAGGATAGCTACCACAAGGTGGGGGCAAAGAGCTGAAATTGCTCCACGAGTATTTTGAACCATCTACAAACGTTCTGCACGATGTGGGCTCAACACTCAACACTTACTGATATGCATTAGAGGGTCATCTGTAATTGATCTCATTTGAAGTGTAAAATTATCTCAACTTCTTATGTATCATCACAAGTTCCTAGTTTCTCTTGCTAGGACAAACCTGCCTCGAAAAATCGTATCAGTGCAACTCTAGATGGTCGACGACACAAGATCCATCTCCAGGATTTTCTCCTAGCCAGTATCCATTATATTATTAGAGATAAAGAAGGTCCGTTGGAGGACAATCAGTCTCACTTTACGTTCAACCAAATCAAGTGAGATTGGCTAAATTGAATGAGGACGGGCATTTAAACGACTCAGCCAGAGAGCCTGGAGTGACCTTAATGACATTAATAACCTTTTTTTTTTTTTTATTACGGACCAAATTTCATTATGCACTAAATGGTAGTGCAATGTGCATGTACATTATGTCTCTCCTTGTCTTGAAATGTTCTTGTGCGCAGAGTTGATTTGATTCTACTGATTTAGTATGCTATATATAGCCTATTGCAGCCGTTGCACACAAACCAAGGATACTGACACACAAATATTAAAGTAGATTAACTTTTTCTATATTTTAATACTTTTTTAGTGGCTAGCACGTTTGCCTCAGTCCTCTGTGTGTGGAGTTTGAATGTTCTCCCTATGCTTAGGGGGTTTCCTCCAAGTACTCCAATTTCCTCCACAGACCAAAGATATGCACTGTAGGCTGAATGGCATTACCAAATTGCTCATGGTTTGAGTGTGTGTGCATTTGTGCCCTGCAATGGGTTGGCACCCAGTCCAGGGTGTCCAAAGGCCTTTTGCCCCGCGTTCCCTGAGATACGCTCCAGGCACCCCTGGGGTCCTGTGTAGGATAAGAGGTGCAGAAAATGGTCTAATGGACATATTCATCATTGTGCAAGATCATATTATACAGGATTTTGCCAACCCAAAACTCATTTTACCCAGACCTTTAGAACTAGTTGTAGTTGTAGTTTAATTGTAATGTGTTTTGACACTCAAACGTTTAGGAAAATAAAGTCAAAACTCCCAACTTGATAGATAAGAAAATCCAGCTCTTAAACTTTGTTTGATATGGCTTAACTATCACAAAAACATATTAATGATTACAAAATGATTTGTACAATGATAATGAGTACAGATTATTTGCACTGCTGTTATTATGGTCCTCCTCAGGTTCTTGAAAAAGCCACTCTCTCTAAACAGTATTGATAATCCATTTGTTTATGTACAGTTGCACAGAATAGTTACCCTACAGCTGTGTTTTCATCCTGCTGTGTATATGAGTATGTGAATGTGTATGCTTACTGTGTTTGATGTCATGTGATGGGACCAAACACAAAGAAAATTTCCTAATACAGTTTTAATTTATATGGTGAATAAAGTGATTCCTGATTAGGTAGCCTATATATATATTGTATTATTATTATTATTATTATTATTATTATTATTATTATTATTATTGTTGTTGTTACATATATCAATTAGTCTGAGTGTTTGTTTACAGTATGATATCAGTCTAAGTGTATGCATATTGCTGCTGTAGCGCCGCAGAGCTATTTTTCGACTGGTCACGCCCACGTGGGCGTGGTTACACTTTTTGAACAGGGCGTGATTGGCTAAAAGGACAAGCACACGTGCGGAGCGCAAATATCGCGGCCTGCCCCCTCGCGCTTTTTAATCTCAGGCTCACCTCGACGCGCAAAATAACACGCAAGAGAGTTGAGCGGGACTGCAAGCAGAACCATGAGAACTTCTTCAACCTTCTCACTTTCTTTACCACTTTTTGCCGCTTGCTTTGTTTTTGTTCTTGTTTCTTTCTCTGCGGTGAGCGGTAAGTGCTTTCCCTCCGTTTGGAATGATTAGAGAGAATGTGAGCGGTGTAGTAGAAGTGTAGCGTGTAAACAGACTAGAAACACAACGCAGCTTGGTGTGAGGAGCCGATGTGCATGTTGAGAAAAAAAATCCTCCTGTCTTATTTTTATTTATAATTTTTTTTTATTGATTCTTATACACTTTTCAGAGTACAACAAAATATCAATACAGAATCAATATTTTTTTTTTTTACCCAATAACAGCCCCTCCCACCCCGCCCAGGAATGTTTACATAAGATTAATTTATTTATGATTCATGTACATGTGATTCAGTTACATATGTTTCGTATTATTTTCATAAATTCATACAGAATATTAAAAAAAAAATAAATAAATAAAACAGTGTGTCAAAACATTAAGTGTGTTTGGGAGGCAGTCACCACGTGGAAGCATGAATTTATCAACAAATTGTTTTGGGCCAACATATCTTTACAATGCTTGTATCATTTGTGTATTTCACTGCACACCTTGACAGAAATACTTTAAGATGTACAGGCACTTTACTGAAATATTAATAACCTAAGCTGAACAAATGTTCTCACTTTATTAGGAATACTATCAATCAGTTATTAATAACCAGTCAGTCCTGTCCCTGGAAAATGGTGCTTCATGTATTTTTCTGCACTATGGATAAGAAAGGATTCTACCTTTTTAAGGATGACAGAACTCTAGTATCTGTACATGTATAGTAACTGACTCTCAGGGATAAAAGTATCTTCTGTTGTCTGAGCTCACACAAGGACATCGTGTTCCTGACCCAGGGCTTTGCATGTGTGTGAACCTTTAAAGTGTTCTTCAAAGGTTTAGACTAAGAAATCTACTGTCCTAATTTCTATTGGGGTTGAAATGACATGGAGGACCATCATAAGCTGTTTGGGCTGATGTGTAGGAGATGTGTTTATTTAGGTAGGTTCTTTTACATCCAGTTTTGGGCTGACCAGATTCAGATAGTGATAGTTTGTTTTTTGTAAATTATGGTAGAGATGATTTTGAATATGACTTGATGCAGATTTCTTTTAAAAAATAATGTTTTCTCACTTCCTGTTCGGATTACCTTGTAATGTTTGTGTAAGTTTTGTTTTCCATATTCATCAGCGTTGACTGAGGTCATGCATTTGGAAGGCATTTGTGTTTTGTATGGAAGTGCCGTTGTGCCTGAGGCCATGGCTTGGTTTTGGATTTGTAGGTGTGGCACAGAGACCAAAACACTGAGTCATTTTCAATGGCGGTGGTGGTCATCAAAACATGTAGTGGAGCTCAACAAAGCCTGGGCACTTCTTACCACTAATGACCAGTGCTTATGTGTACTTTGTGTCCTTCCTACTTGCGTGGGCTGACTCACAAGTTCTGGCTCTTACAGCTACATCTGGGTCATGACTTGGACAGATGTCTTCACGGTGGATGCTTTGGATATGCACTTGGAGGTTTTTTTATTTCCTTGGCAATATTTCTTTCCCCCAATTGTGTTGTGTTTAGCAGATGCCCTTATCCAGAGTAACTTGCATTTATCTCATTTATACAAATGAGCAATTGAGGGTTAAGCAGTTGCTCAAGGTCCCTGTGCTGGCAGCTTTGCAGCGCTGGGATTTGAACTCCTAAACATCCAAACAGTAGTCCATTGTCTTAAGCATTGAGCTATCACTCTTCACACATGTGGTGAGAGAAGTGCTACTATCCTTCATGCTGCTGTGCTGTGTTTTCCTGTCTTGTTCACATAGATGAAGGAGGTGAAACAAACACAAACCTCTCCAATCAGTGAAGAGAGTGAAGTCTAAATATAGACCTAGTGACCGTACAGTCTTTCGCACCTTTCTTTTGCAGCAATTTTAAAACTGTTGCATGGCCTTTGCCATCTGGCAGAGGGGTCTTGTCCTCAGGGGATGACCTCATTTGTTCTGATGAATTGACTTCCAACACTAAGTCCAATCAGGCATTTTATTCCTTTCTGATTAATTGTCTATAGTGTCTAATCAGTGTTCCATTTTTAGCTTCTGCAACATGGCATTTCTCTTTCAAGCCCGCTCTGTCTCCGTCTCTTGTCCCACTTTCCAATCTGCTGTACTGAATTTTTAAATGATTATTCCCATGTTCCAGATGCCTCACAAACTTTGACAGTGTTCTTATTTTGATTCTGTACTAACGTGTGTCTTTTGTTGTTTTGGCCTAGATAAGTGGTATATCAACTGCATTTATGCTGCATTAAGAAGAGTTAGTATCTCTGTAAATTTCAGGGGCTGTTTGTTGTTTATCAGAACAGATAAATATTCTGTTCCGAAGTTGTAGCTGAAGATGTAGTTCTGCAGCATTTATTTTTATTATTTCCGTGCTATGTTCACTTGTTCCTACATAGACACATCATGCTTCCAGTGTGTTGGATGTGGGCCATTATTGGACGTGTTGTGGCACTGAATCTTAAAGCCAGCTTCCATGTGTTCCGGTGCTTTAAGCTGCTCTGTGAGTTAATGAGCGATCGAGCTCGGGCAGTATGCTGTGGCATTTCAGGACATTGTCTATATGTGCATCTAAGCTACTGCACTATTCAGCACACAGTTCTTTCAACACCAAAGCTGAACATAATAATTCAACAGAATTCTTAGTTCCCAGTGTACTGATCTAGGCATAAAGACAAATTAAAATTTGAACAAACCCTTCAGCCAAATGTAGTGTCTTGAACTGTTTGTGCTAATAAAAGTGTCTTTGATTTCTGGTTCTTGCTCTTAATGTCTAATGTGAAAACAATTCTAGAAGCAACTCAAGTGTTGAGGATGGAAACAAGGTCACCAGTTACCACTCAACCATCTTAAGGGTCCTTGAAGGCTGAGCAGTTGTTTGGGCCAAACACCCCCTCCCCCCTTCCATATTATTCCAGTGTAACTTGTTGCTTCACTACAGACTTCACTGTAGCATGCCTTCCTATTTCCTGTCTCTACTCTTGGCATGTTGGCAGTGTGTTCGGAAGGGCGTTCTCTTTCATTCTTGATGTTTAAAAATATTTATACTGCGCCCCACAATTTGTTTTTGTTTTCTACCTGTTCTTAATGTGACGGTGGAAGGGTCAAGAATGCATGATGCCCTCAGCTGGAAAGAACGCTACTGAAGGCTGCTTTGTAATTTGGATTCCAATGAAACCGCTTTTTAGACATGTCCTACTACAATGCAGAACAGCAATCTATGGATAATCTAAGGCAAAGAACTATACAAATTCTGTCAGTTATGCTAGGATTACTGATCAGTTCTTACTCACAGGCAGTCTAAATATCTGGAAAATTACAAAAGGGGCTCTTTTACAGAGCCATAATATTAAGTAGCTCATTGTTTACTTTGAATGGTTCCTTGTATTTTTCATGGCTTTTCCATCTGGATTAGTGATATTATGAGTCATATAGCGTGAGAGGGTTTGATACCATAATGGTTCCTCAGCACAGTAAGAACATATTACTCATCATCTGAGCTTGTGTCGCTGATCTCCACCAAAACCCGTTTTGTCCCATTCTGTATCCAAGAAAGAAATGAACACACCTGTTGTATTCATGCGTGCAAGCTTTCCTTCACATGTACTGTATCCCATAGCAAAAGTGTCTTACCATGGGTTGTGGTCTAAAGGGAATTATCCAGAATTGTCCAGATGATAGCATGCTGACCAAATGTTCCATCTGATCAAACCAATTTTACAGCTGATACCTTTGCTGTAATGTACTGCTGGTGCCTGTAGCTTTAAATGACTTTCAATCCTATGAGGAATATGAATGAATGGGGAGAAAGACCTGCTCAATGACGGTAATATGTAGAATTACTAATTAAAGTGTTTTAATTATGTAAAACTTGTCGTTATTAGGCTACTTCTTTTATCTCCGATGTCTGTTATTTTCCCAGACCATGAACGTGTCCACTAGTTTTCTGTGTTGTGAACTGTAAAAGTATTAATCATCAATGCAGGGAAGGAATGAATGAATGCCCCATGTACATGAAATGTGTTGAGTTTAAAGCAAGTTAAACAGTTTCACAGTTTTAAGTAAAGGAGGTATGGCATTTAGCCGATCAGCTTTAAACCAGCATTGCACACTTCCTTTTGTGCCTCCAGCAACAATTCTGTGAAGACTATTGTTCTAAGTATCAAAGAGTCTGTATTGAGTCTGAGGAGGTTTTCATGCCTAGTCTATATGATTTTTTGTGATTATATTACACAATATTTTTGAAGTCATTCCCCAGAAGAATTAGTGTTTTGTCCATGGAGTCAGGGGGAACACATCCCTGGCTTGTTGGTATTGCAATGCATTCAATGACTCGGAGAAATAAGCAAAACATTTGATTAATGATGGCTATGTCCAAGGCCATATCATCCTTCCAGAGTGAATAACCTCCAAAGAATGCTGTGAGCCTGCAATGCTATGAAAAATTAGTCAACTGTAAATAGCAGCTGTAATTAAGCCTCAAATTATTTACGGATTATGACAATTTAGCATGGATGTTACTTTGAATAGAACCTGTGTTTAAAATGCTGGTATTATGTGAGTGTGCCAAGGGAGGACAGGAAGTTCTTCACAGATGTTTGTTTCATGGTGGATTTGTGGGAATGTAGGTTCTGCTTAAAGTGTCTAAAATATACCCACCCATCCTTGACTGAAAAGATAAAACCTTTGAGTCAGAGTGTCTGTGGATCTGCTTTCACTTCAATATCAAACATACACGCTTCTGGATTTTCTCAAAGCATAAAATATCCAAGGAATATAAAATAAAACTTATTTTCTGGTGGACGAAACACATTTTGTAATATATTGTTTGTCTCTAATAAACATTCCTAGACTTTGACTAACCAGCTGAACAATGACCACAATACTGTGGTCTGTGTGGAAGCATCTAGCACTCGGGTCAGCACTCCGCACTCATGGCAACCACACACGTATCAGTCTTGTTCCAAACATTGGAGTACATTGTGATGACTAGTGTTGATTTTACTTCTCTTTTCCCGGTAAACCGAAAGTGCTCAGCCCTGGATTAGTGTTAATTATGACATAAATGGTTGTGTGTGTGTGTCGGTGCAGATGTGACCGTGACTGAATTCTGGAATAGGTGGAAAATTTGATTTTGGCCAAAATTTTGTTTCATGCCAGTAATTTAGTGTAGCATACATTTTACCAAAATTATATGGAAATATTCACTGCATTAATCATTAATTATTTCCGCACTAATATTAGTTCAAACAGAAAGCAGTTGTTTAAAGAGACTGAGTTGACCGCGAGTAACTTTTACATCGAGTGATGAGACCGAGACTGATGTGGATGTTGCTGATGATTAAAATACTAACTTATTTCCCATTGTTAACTTGGAATTCTTTAAAATTATTATTATTATTATTTTTTTTTCATTAATGGATTAAATTAAAAATGTAGTGGTAGGCAGGGCTTCTTTCAGTGGAATTAGAATGAAATCCTTAAATGTGATTTTGGTGTAGTGGTTGAGATCAGTGACTGTGCATATGAGTGGACAACATGGCAAATTCACCTATTGTGAATTTTTGAATCCTTTTGGGGTCTAAATGGGAGTAGAGACTTGAAGCCAGTGAATGTTCAGCAAATACAGCTGATCATGGCTGATAGTCTGGTAATGGCTGAAGCCATCACTCAACTAATCAACCATTCATAGCACTTAGCCCTAGAGCTTATCCCAGGGAACTCAGGACACCGTGGACAGGGTGACATGACAGGGCACAACTGCACATGCATCACGGATAATTTTGAAATGCTATTCAGGCTATGATGCATGTCCTTGGACTGGGAAGGGGAAACTGGAGTACCTGGAGGAAACCCCCAAAGCACAGGGAGAACATGCAGCCTCCATGCACACAGGACTGAGGCGAGGTTTGAACCCACAACCCTGGAGGTGCAAGGAGGTGCCTCCTATAAAACACCTTTATTATAAGGAATAATTTGAGGGCTATTATCAAGGTGATCATTGTAGCAAAGTGTCATTTCTTCAGTGTTGTCACATGAAAAGATATAATCAAATATTTACAAAAATGTGAGGGGTGTACTCACTTTTGTGAGATTATGCATGTATGTAATTAATTTCCCGGTGTATAAGCCGCTACTTTTTCAACACGCTTAAACAATGATGCGGCTAATTTATGGATTTACGGTCTAACAAGCTTCATGCAGCCAAACATTTAGCCTCGTCACATCGGACCATTGAAATTACCGAACCGGTCACAGTGGACCAATGAAACTGTTCGATCAGTCATTTTGCACTTCATGAACACACCCTCATCATGGAAAACACACAAACAAATGCATATGATGCCTCTTTCACGTTAAAGGCGAGAAATCATTTACCAAAACTGGCCGCATGCAAAGAGCAACATTTGCCCAAGTCTACCAGTGGAGCAGTGTCAAAAAATCTACTCACCAACCGGTTTCAAAAGGCTGGACTGCTGAAGAGGACTGCAAAAGCTCTAGGGTGAATTTGCCTCGAGACATAAGTGACCTTGAGAGCGACATCGAAAGAGAGATTGAGGAAGTGTGATAAAGTAATTCTGAGGCTGTTCAATTCCAACACTGAAGAAGACTGCATTAGTGGTTTTAATGCGCAGGAGGAAGATGAAGAAAGATCAAAGACTATTCCTGATTGGCAACTGGGTTTTTTTTTCTTTGTTTTAAATCAGCCGTTACCGGCACTGTTCAGAATAAAGCATTTATAAGTAAAAGATAATCTTAGTGTAACATCTGACTCTGTAAATATCTTGTTACAACGTGACACCTGCGGCTTATATTCAGGTGCGCTGTAT
>JAFFST010048285.1:200238-233008 GCA_022414735.1 Noturus placidus | reverse complement strand
TCCTGTGCATGTTCTCCGTCTATCTATATGGGTTTCCTCCGGGTTGTATGCCCCCCTCCTCCTTATTTCTTTATTTATTAACTTTCCGCGAAATATTTCTGTAAAGTTAGTGAAGCTCCTGTGCTGATGGTACAGGTTGAGCTCGTGCTCTTCAGCAGCGAGGATGCCTCCGTGACGTCATCGCAGCTCTCCAGCCACGCGCAGAGGGGGAGCGAGTGTAGGCTATTAAACACGGGCGGAGTGTGAACATGTGAACACATGAGAAAACTGTGCAGAGAATGCACTGAGCACAGCATCGTCTTCAATCGGTAAGCAGCTCTTAATTAAACAAACGAGGCCATCTTTGTTGCACGTTTTGGCAATTTAGCAAATTGACATGACCACGCTTGATATGCTTGATATTTATTTCTGGATGCAGTTTTGAGTAAAACAGATAACCAAAAATAAATAAATTAATAATAATAATAATAATAATAATAATAATAATAATAATAATAATAATAATAATAATAAAACCAAGATAGTGCATTTAAGGCAACGTTACTGTTTGCGTATGTATCCACAGTACAGAAGAACGTAAAAATCCATTGAAATACAAACTGTAATGAATAATTCCTCTTATTTTTGGAATTTTTGTACATACAGTTTACAAAATTAACACTTTATTTGCCATGTATTTAAGAGCTTTAGCATAAGTTAGGTGTGGTTAGGATAAGTACTTAGTACAAGTTCAGGTCAAATAGATTTTATTGTCATTATAGCATTCTGGAAAAAGGAAACAGTGGCTATTGTAGCCATCAATAGCAGAAAATGTATGTTGAGAAATAAATCTGTGCAATCTATCAGAATGTAAACATCATATCTGTAAGGATATGAGTGCAATGCAGGTGCAAGGTATGATAGCACTGCAGAAAACTGTGATCAGACTGTAAAATATTACTAATAAGCAGAATTACACATTCTCCTGTGTAGGATGTTGTTTTGGAAAGCAGAGGTCTGGTGAAGATGAGGATGAAGCGCCCTCTGCTGCTGCTGCTGCACCTTATGCTCGAGAGTCAGGCGCTGCGATACTCCAACAGTTACTACTATCAGGACTTATCACCTGATGGCACTGGAAACGGAGAGAGTATGTCTGATTGTTTTTTCACATTAAGAAAATTGTTTATATTAATAATATTGCAAGTTTTGCAGCTTCCAACTGAAATTAATTACAGTTCCTACTTGCAGATATTCACTTTTGTCTTATATAAAAGCTTTTTGGACCTTACTAACACTCTCCAACCTTCCCTAGTATACTTCAGTGGTGTGCGTCTTCACGTGGAATCTCCTCAAACTTTGGTGTCTGCTGTACAAGGAGGCAACGTGACTCTTCCGTGTGTGTACCGGTATGAGCCAGAGGTCAGTGCACCACGCAAGACGAGGGTGAAGTGGTTCTGGCAGCCGAACACAGGTGAAACCAAAGAGATGCACGTCATAGTGGCTTTTGGGTCCCGACACAGGAGTTACGGCGACTTCCATGGTCGTGTGCGTCTGCGCCGGAGCGCTCCAGGTGACGCGTCTCTGGTCATCGACCCGCTGCTGAGTGACGACACTGGCCGCTACCGCTGTGAGATTATAGATGGCCTGGAGGACGAGAGCATCACCGTGGAGCTTCAGTTTCGGGGTGACGTATTCATCTGTAAAATACATTGGGGAACATAAACTAAGTGGGCATTTTTCTACGCGTTGGGTATACTTCATTGCATCTGCACTTATTGACCATTTTTATGGTGTACCAATCATATAGGTCGCTTTGTAGGTATACAGTTACTGACTAGACCATTTGTAGTTATGCTTAAAGAAAACATTCGCCCTGATGCACATTAAATGTATTTATTTCACAAATATTTGTGATTTGCTTAGTGATTTTGGTGCTGTATTTTCTTAATTTCAGAAAGATGTTGGTGGTTCTGGGGGGCAGACTAAAGGACTAAAGCTGTCCTGTATCAATCCCTTTAGGTAGAGATGAAGAGAAGGCTAATACCCTGTTCCACCACTTTCATCGAGCAGCAAAAAGTGAAAATAGACCAATATGTTGATGAAAGAATTCCATTATGTAATCTTTTAATTTGATATTTTCCACAAACTCTCACACATTGGATCAAAATCTATATATTTATCAATATTCAATACTCAAGGTTTATTTTAGTGACATAGTAGTGAGTGTATCCGGAATGTGATGGTCCATGTTACAAATGGTGGTCCTTTTCCATTTCCAAAGATGACAGACTGTGCATAGGAATAAATGGGCTACAATCAGTAATTATATACCTACAATTGCACCTACATGGTAGGTTTACCTGAAAAAAAAGTTTACTCAGGGTCGGTATATGTAATGATGTGGCCATTGTGTGTTTTTTATTTGGACTTATTATAAATTATAAAGACAATACCTGCTTGTAGTTTTGTGACAGACACTGTTTTAGGACAATTAGCTTGCATTTTGCTACAGATATATCACCTCTCCACAATGTCACTATATATGCATGACTTGAAATTATTGGAAAATTCTGAGCTATCATTTTGTGTCAACAAGTTCAGTATGTATCTGTGTAACTGTAATGTTTTTAACATGACCTCAGCTCAGTTTGGTTGCCTCCCACAGGTATAGTGTTCCCATATTACTCTCCCATGGGTCGCTACCAGTTTAAATTCCAGGAAGCTAAAGAGGCATGTGAGGAGCAGGGTGCTTGTCTTGCCACTTTTGAGCAGCTGTTTGCAGCCTGGGAGGAAGAAAAGATTGATTGGTGCAATGCTGGCTGGCTGGCTGATGGGACAGCACAGTACCCTGTATCAGTGCCTCGAGATGCCTGTGGTGGTACAGACCTGGCACCGGGAGTCAGGAGTTACGGCGTACGCCACAAATCCATCGACCGATTTGATGCATTCTGCTTCACTTCTTCAATCAAAGGTGATCACTTTGCTTTACCTCTTAGAACTGCACAAATGGTATTATGTTACACACTCATCATTTAATTTATTAGGAACACCTGCACACCTGTTCATGCAATTATCCAATCAGCTAGTCAAATTGGTCCTACCATTGCCTGCCAAGAACAGGAATCTGAGGCTACAGTGGGCACATTTTCACTGAAAGTAGACAGTTGAATCATGGTAAAGCATCACCTCAAACCAATCTGACCTCCGAAGGCTATTGTGTGCAAAAATGCCAGGGGATCAACAATTCTGAAATGCTCAAACTAGCCAATCTGGTACCATCAAGTCACTGAGATCACATTTTTCCACATTTCTTATGCTTGACATGAACATTAACTGAAGCTCTTGACCTGCATGTTTTTATACATTGCGCTGCTGTTACAATTAAGTGGCCAGTGAGTGTATATAATTATGTAATATACGCTCTTAGAAAAAAGGGGTTTAAAGGGTTCCTTAAGGACTCGTTCAATAATTAAGTGTTCTTAGATCCTACTTGGAACGTTGTCTGATAGGGAAACACTGTTCATCATCCAATACACATACTAATTATGAACCTTGACTTTAAAATTTCTTTTACCTGCAAAAATCATCTGAGCAGTTAGATAAGTACTGAGTTTGGAAAAAGGATTCTAATATAAGCTTGAAAAGAAAATGCTAGGAGGATTTCCACATTGTAAAAACACCAACTGGTGTTGCAGAATTCCAAGGGAACATTTGATTCATTACAGCTGTGACAAAATTACGTCTTTACTGTGTTATATGGGCTGACCTGAAGAGCCAAATGCAGTTCTGATGAAGCCCGCAGATCATGCATACCAAATACACTCTGGCCTTCAATGATTACAAAACTACAACTGACATTGGTTTTGATCTCTAAAATTCTCACAAGTCTCAGTCTTCAAAGAGCAAAAGCATTCTCAGATTGTCTCTAAGGAATTGTCTCTGGTTTGTAGCTCTTCCTGAATTGAGTATTCTAATGTTAACACATCATTAGAGCTTTGACAAGCAATCCATTTTAAAGCTCAGGAGTTGTGTGTTTTGGACAGGGTCAAGGACGGGATTTACTTGCACTTTATTACAAATGATTGCTTGACTCTTTTGTCTTTGATAGATTACAGCTGCACATTTTTACAATGTAAGGTACACAAATAAGTATATATTTATACTTAACTAATGCTGTCAAAATGATGAAATAATACATGCACTAATCCTTAGCATATAATAGAAATAATGAAGCACAGGCATTAACACACAACTGAATCATATATGAATACCCATAATAATGATAATAGCTAATTATTAACAGATTTCTGTATATGAGCATTCTGACTTACAGTATTAATAAAAATCATTTACTTGGGACAATTCATAATTCAAAGAAATATATAAGGGTATTTGTTGCCTTTAAAGTTGTGTGCAGAGTAGATGTAAAAACGCTATATGCGTTATAGACCATATACGCTATATGCGTTATAGACCATATATGCTATATGCGTTATAGACCATATATGCTATATTCATTATAAACTTTTTTAACCAGGTAAAAATGCAGCTATATATATTTAATTCATTTGTATTTGTAACATACTAAGTTGAGAATTGAGGGTGATTATTGTAGTCTATAATTTGATTAACTTACCTTTTTTCCAGACAGACTCTTCATAATGTAAATGATCTTAATTAATACTGTGAGTTATTGTATTAATTAATAGATTATAGAAAAGTTAACAAAGCCTTAATACTACTACCTAACTACGTACCTAACTTTTATCTAAATATTACCGTTATGTAAGTAATATAATGTAATATAGTTATGTAATATATTATAATAATGGTAGACCTTATAATAAGTTACATTATTACCCACTGACTTGAGAAGTTCTTGAAGTTGCTCTGAATGGCTGTATAAGAAGTTAGTGCAACCTTTGTTTTAATGACTGTTGGGTGACAAAAAAGCAGTTGAATGATTGTTCTGTTCTTGATTGCAGGTGAGGTTTACTTCCTGCAGCACCAGCTCAAGCTGAACTTCTCTGAGGCAGTGGAGGTGTGTGCACAGGATGGGGCTCAGATTTCTAAAGTGGGTCAGCTGTACGCAGCGTGGAGGTTTGCAGGGTTAGATCAGTGTGATGCTGGGTGGTTGGGAGATGGCAGTGTGCGTTACCCTATCACCAAACCCAGAGCCAACTGCGGCCCACCTGAACCTGGTGTACGGAGCTTCGGCTTCCTGCCCCAGCATTTAAAATATGGAGTTTACTGTCACAAAGTCAGATGGTAAGATTCTGACACAACTGTGGTCATCAATTTAAAATTCAGTCAACACAAATGTGACTTCTGGCAGATGATATATGGTTTGATGCATCATCTCCTAATTCCTGTAATACAAGTGAAGGGTGTCCGAGCTGTTCCTGTGAATCTGCAAGCAGTTTAGTTTTGATTAAATGGACTGATTTGGATTCCACTATTACATTTCCTGATTTTATATACAGGTGCATCTAAAAATAAATAAATAGAATATTGTGGAAAAGTTCTTTTTTTCCGTAATTGAATTCAAAATGTAGAACTTTCCTGTATTCCAGATTCATTACACAAATATTTCAAGCCTTTTTTTTGTTTTAATTTAGTTGATTACAGCTTACAGATCATGGAAGTCAAAAATTCAGTATCTCAAAATATTAGAATAAAGAATTTATAATGCAGAAATGTCGACCTTCTGAAAAGTATTTTCATTTATGAACTCATTTATGCCTTTTCCATGAATTACTGCATTAACGCAGTGTGACATGGAGGCAGTTAGCCTGTGGCACTGCTGAGGTGTTATGGAAGCCCAGGTTGCTTTGATAGCAGCTTTCAGCTTGTCTGTATTGTTTGGACTGGTGTCTCTCATAGATTGATGCTCTATAGGGTTCAGGTCAGGTGAGTTGGCTGGCCAATCAAGCACAGTAATTCCATGGTCAGCAAACCAGTTACTAGTAGTTTTAGCACTGTGGGCAGGTGCCAAGTCCTGCTGGAAAAGGAAATCAGCATCTCCATAAAGATAGTCAGCAGATGGAAGCATGAAGTGCTCTAAAATCTCCTGGTAGACGCTGCATTGACTCTCGACTTGAGAAAACACAGTGGACGAACATCAGTAGACAACATGGCTCCCCAAATCATCGCTGACTGTGGAAATTTAACACTGGACTTCAAGCAACTTGGATTCTGTGTCTCTCCACTCTTCCTCCAGACTCTGGGACCTTGATTTCCAAATAAAATGCAAAATGTACTTTTATCTGAAAAGAGGACTTTGGACCACTACACAATGGTCCAGTTCTTTTTAAAGGCTCAGGAAACCTTTGCAGGTGTTTTAAGTTAATTAGATGATTAGAGCTCTTCTCAGGTTGACATTTCTGTATTATAAATTCTTTATTCAAATATTTTGAGATACTGGATTTTTGATTTCCATGAGATGTAAGCTGTAATTATCAAGATTAGAACAAAAAAAAGGCTTTAAATATATTAACTTCATGTGTAATGACTCTAGAATATATGAAAGTTCCATTTTTTTAATTTAATTATGGGGAAAAAATAACTTTTCCATGATTTTCAAATTTTTTTAGATGCACCTGTATGTAGAATTAAGCATTAAACCAGGTGTCACTCAGGGAATAGGTCTGCAAAAACTGCCCTTGGTAAATTCTCTCACATCAACTAAACCTATGGATATTCACTGTATAGTACATACAATGTGTTCTGCCATCACATGTACTACAGGCATATACTGTATGTGCATATATAAACTATTTACATTAAATTTCACATACATATACGTGCATTCGGAAAGTATTCACAGCGCTTCACTTTTTCCACATTTTGTTATGTTACAGCTTTATTCCAAAATGGATTAAATTCATTATTTTCCTCAATATTCTACAAACAATACTCCATAATGACCACGTGAAAGACGTTTGTTTCAAATCTATTAAAAATAAAAAACAAAAAACACATGTACATAAGTATTCACAGTCTTTGCCGGGACACTCAAAATTGAGCTCAGGTGCATCCTGTTTCCACTGATCATCCTTCAGATGTTTCTACAACTTGATTGGAGTCCACCTGTGGTAAATTCAGTTGATTGGACATGATCTGGAAAGGCACACACCTGTCTATATAAGGTCCCACAGTTAACAATGCATGTCAGAGCACAAACCAAGCCATGAAGTCCAAGGAATTGTCTGTAGACCTCCGAGACAGGATTGTATCGAGGCACAGATCTGGAGAAGGGTACAGAAACATTTCTGCAGCATTGAAGGTCCCAATGAGCACAGTGGCCTGCATCATCCGTAAATGGAAGATGCTTGAAACCAGCAGGACTCTTCCTAGAGCTGGCCACCCGGCCAAACTGAGCGATCGGGGAGAAGGGCCCTAGTCAGGGAAGTGACCAAAAACCCGATGGTCACTCTGACAGAGCTCCAGCATGTCTCTGTGGAGAGAGGAGAACCTTCCAGAAGAACAACCATCTCTGCAGAACTCCATCAATCTGGCCTGAATGGTAGAGTGGCCAGAAGGAAGCCACTCCTCAGTAAAAGGCACATGATAGCCCACCTGGAGTTTGCCAAAAGGCACCCGAAGGACTCTCAGACCAAAGATTGAACAAAGATTTAACTCTTTGGCCTGAATGGCAAGCGTCATGTCTGGAGGAAACCAGGCACCAGTCATCACCTGGCCAATACCATACCTACAGTGAAGCATGGTGGTGGCAGCATCATGCTGTGGAGATGTTTTTCAGCGGCCGGTACTGGGAGACTAGTCAGGATTGAGGGAAAGATGAATGCAGCAATGTACAGAGACATCCTTTATGAAAACCTGCTCCAGAGCGCTCTGGACCTCAGACTAGGGCAAAGGTTCATCTTCCAACAGGACAACGACTCCAAGCACACAGCCAAGATAACAAAGGAGTGGCTACAGGACAACTCTGTGAATGTCCTTGAGTGGCCCAGCTAGAGCCCAGACTTGAACCCAATTGAACATCTCGAAAGAGATCTGAAAATGGCTGTGCACCGACGCTCCCCATCCAACCTGATGGAGCTTGAGAGGTCCTGCAAAGAAGAATGGGAGAAACTGCCCAAAAATAGGTGTGTCAAGCTTGTAGCATCATACACAAAAAGACTTGAGGCTGTAATTGGTGCCAAAGGTTCTTCAACAAAGTATTGAGCAAAGGCTGTGAACACTTATGTACATGTGCTTTTTCGTTTTTTATTTTTAATAAATTTGCAAAGATTTCTAACAATTTTCTTTCAAGTTGTCATTATGGGGTATTGTTTGTAGAATTTGTGGAAAATAATGAATCGAATCCATTTTGGAATAAGGTTGTGACATAACAAAATGTGGAAAAGTGAAGCTCTGTGAATACTTTCCGGATGCACTGTAGATGCAACAACACAAAATATAATGGAAGTTAATTTTTTCCCCTCAAAGTTCTGTGATATATTTTTGCTCAAATTAAATCTTTGCATATGTAATATCCTACGTACATATAGTGTTTAATTTCACTAATTGTGTTTATGCCATAGTCCATGCATGTTTACAATCTATCTTGTTTAAAAACAATAACATGCTGTTGTTTTATTGTCTTATTAACTATCATTTTAGATAATAAATGTTTTTTTTCCCTTAAAACCCTTTTATAGTGCTGATTGTTAATCATATTTTATTCATTTACTCATATATATGGCATGGCATGATGGTGTAGTGTGTGTTCCTACTACACAACTCCAGAGTGTCTGGCTTGATCCTGAGCTCAGGTTACTCTTTTTATTTTTTTACTCATTTTACCATGTTCTCCTTGTGTCTGCATGGGTTTCTTTAGGGTTTTCTGGTTCCCTCCTGCTGTAGTCTAGGTATGAATGAGTGTGTAATTGTATGTGTGTGCATGAGATGAGGTATCTTGTGATGAACTGTCATCCCATTCAAGGTGTATTCCCACAACACTTTTAGAATTCCTGGGACAGGTTTCACATCTACCTCAGCCCTGACTAGGATAAAGCAAAGATGAATGGATGAACCTTACATATCCAATCATCCATCCATCTTCTACCGCTTACTCCTTTATCAGGGTCACGGGGAACCTTACATATATACTCCTGAAAACTGCCATTTGATAAATGGCAAATTGGAAAATTTGTAAAACAACTTACTTTCAGATGATATTTTAAAGATTATAAATTGATTGTTACAACATGAATCTAGTCAATAAAACAGTGCTCTTTTGAAGAAAAAATATTTTGATCATTAGTCCTCACCTATAGAACTATTTCTAACCCACCTGTACTTGATCAAATTTAGTGTACGTCAAGCTCATCACTGATAACCTAAATGTAACATCTCAGTTTAATTTTTTTTTAGGCCTACAGTGCAGACACAGCACCGATCTTAGAGTTAATAGAAACCTTAGTCATTCACCCATTTTGGTTTAGTGCTGCTTGTACACACAATATTCTACTCAGTTGGCTTGATATCTTCGGAAATGTGATAGATCCTATTGAAATATGCCATACTAGAAATTCATTTCCAAGCCCTGCTGAGTGTACCATTCTTGCTTCTCCACTTTCTTCTAACATACTACACTTTTTTTTTGTGCTTACACTATTACAACCCCAATTCCGAAAAAAATTGGGACAATATGGTAAATGCAAAAAAAAGAGTCATTTGAAAATTCAATTCACCCTGTTATATTGAAAACACATTATTAACACATTATTTGATGTTTAATAATTTATTTGTGAAAATATTCATTCATTTAAAATTTGATGACTTTAACTCACTCCAAAAAAGTTGATCAGTTGGACAGTCGACTGTTTACCACTGTGTAACATCACTTTTTCTTTTAATAACACTTATTAAGCATTTGGGCATTAAAGACACCATTTGGTTAAGTTTAGCAAGCGGAATTTTACTCCATTCATCCATTATGCATTTCTTCAGCTGAGCAGTTGTACAGGACCTTCGTTGCCTTATTTTGCGCTTCATAATGTGCCACACATTCTCAGTCGGAGACAGGTTAGGACTGCAGGCAGGCCATGCTCACACCCGCACTCTCTGCTTACACAACCATGCGCTTATAATCCAGACAGAATGTGGTTTAGCGTTGTCCTGCTCTGGATGACAGCATATGTTGCTCCAAAATGTGTACATATCTTTTGGCACTAATGGTGCCCTCACAGATGTGCAAGTTACCCATGCCATAGCCACCGACACACCCCGATACCATGACAGACGCCACTTTCTTTTGGACCTGATGCTGATGACAGCTTGGATGGACCTTTTCCTTTTCAACTATTTGAAATGTCAACATGTCGGACTACAAAACACGATTTCATTGTGCTTCTGTCCATTTCAGATGAAACCAAGCCCAGATAATTTGGCTGTGCTTCTGGACAGTGTTGATCTATGGCATCAGCTTTGTATTGTAAAAACTTGCATCTGTGGATGCAGCGGCGAATGGTGTTTTCTGACAAAGGTTTACCAAAGTATTCCTGAGCCCATGTCAGGATATCCATTACAGACTCTTGACGGTTTTTAAGACAGTGACATCTGAGGGATTGGAGATCACACGCATTCAGAAGTGGTTTTCGGGCTTGCCCTTTACGCACCGAGATTTGACCACCAGACTCCTTGAATCTTTTCATTATATTGTGCACTGTAGAAGGTGAAATGCCCAAAATCCTACCGATTTTTCTTTGGTGAATGTTGTTCTCAAAGTGTTGGATTATTTGCTGACGCATCTGTTGTCAGATTGGCAAGCCTCGACCCATCCTTGCTCTTGAAGGTCTAGGCCTTTTTTGGAGGCTCCTTAAATTCTATGATTAGACGATTGCCCCACCTGTTTCACATCACCTTCTTATTTAAAATTGTCACATCACTATTAGCCCTAAATTGCCCCTCTCCCAACTTTTTTTGGAATGTGTTGCATGCATCATTTACAAAATATCTGTATCTTCAAAAAACTATGCAGTTGATTAGGTAAAACCAAATACTTTGTCTTTATATGTTTTTGTTTAAACACAAGTAAAAGTACATTTCCAAATCACAACTCTTTGTTTTTATTAGCATTTTCCATACTGTCCCAACTTTTTCAGAATTGTGGTTGTGTTAACAACTGTGATACCATTTATATGTAGATGACACACAGCTTTTAAATGACTTTAACACCTTGTGCTCATCAGTCTATCATTCCTTGCTTAACTACTTATTCATTTACATATGGAAGCTATTATGGACGATCTTAAAAATAAATATGGACGTTATTAAAAATAAATATGCAGTGCTCTCAAGGCTAAAACTCCATTAAGATCCAAGGACTATTTTCAAAAAATAACATTACTAATGTCTGCAATATTCACAAGATGGCACAGGGCCAGGGTCCTTGGTCTATGTGGAATTTCTGTGCAAGTTCTCGTGTGGGTTTCCTCTGGCTTCTCTGGTTTTCTCCCACCTTCCTGATTCCTCACAAGTCTGACCAGGATAAAGCAACAACTGCAGATGAACGAATGAGTGAATGTCTACAAAACAGAACATCACCATCACTCCACTGATGATGATGGTGATGATGAACCTTCAGCAAAGTCTATCAGTAGGAAAATGGTTTGCTGAATTAACGCAGGATTTTACAAACATGTAGGTTATTTTAAATAATGATCAGTAGAGGGCGCAATTAACTCTGTGTGAACAATCTTGGATGAGACACAGAGAGAGCCTCTGCTGGACCTCATACTCGAGCCATATGCCACCTTGTCTGAGCTGGCTGGCATGCACAGGACTGTGAGGTACTCTAATGCATTTGAGCAAATATAACTATCGGTAATTTTTTTAATTCCTCTAACTTATAGATGTCCTATTTTACACCTGCTTTCCCAAGTATCGAAGAGGCGTGTGTTTGTGGGTGATGTTAGAATGAAAAGACAGCAGTTGCTAAGCTAGTCATTTTTTCTCTGCTATGCTCTGCATGAAGGTTCATACTGTTACCTATGAAAGACATATTCATGGGCCTGTCTGTTTTTTTCCACTCAGAGATTCCTGGAGATAGGTCTGTTTACTAAATAAGCTGTTTGTGCAGAAACTGTATAAGGATGATTGAGTGCAAATGAGCTGTAAAATATATCCCTTAATAGTTAATGATACTTATTTAAAAGTGGATTTATATAACCTCTGTTTATAAAGCTGCATTATTACATAATTTAGGTGCTGTTATTTGAAATAATTTTGAAAAGTAACACAAATTATGAAAAAGTAACACAAACCAAAAAGAAAATTTGAAACAGACATACAACAACACAGGCCTGGAAACACACATATTTAGTCTCTATTTATTCAGTGGACACAGGTGTGGCACTCAGATAGCTATGAGCTCAGTGTAAAAGTTGACAGAAAGACAATGGCATATAAAAGTGTAGGCTATTACTCTGTGTGACTAAAATAAAAACCAGTGCAATAATCACTGCTTAACTTACAGAGACGGCTCTGGGTTACCCAGCTAAATTTTGGCATGTGAACATGTTAATATTTGTGCGACCATTTTCCATTACCAGAATCGGAATTGTTTTTTGGCAGGCAGTTCTACGCAATTAGCAATCTTCTGTCTCTCTGTAATATAAGCATTGCTTCATAAGTGGACTAGCTTTCCTAAATGAAAAGACAATTAAATGTGCTTCAAGCTTCTAGTGCGTAATAAATAATGTTTTCTTTTCAATTGTTAAATTATATCATGAATTGAAAAATTTCCAATGAACAGAAACAGAAATTAAATGGATGTTCACAGTTTCACTTGAGTTTTGTGATGAAGCTAGGCACCCAAAAAATGGACAAACAACAAAGACAAAACAAGAAAAAAAAATTGTCCTCCTTATTAATTTGAAATATTTTTGAGCTTATTATATCCAGCTGTAGTCACTGAAGCCTTTTGTCTTTTTATATAAGTGTTACTCTTATGCCCACCCTACAATCACTCACTCTTTCTCTCGATCATGAAAAAGCAGGGAAAATGATGCAAAACAGGGAAGAATAAAGTGACGAACAATGTCACCAGTTGAGCACAAAGAATTTTTGTTTATCGGGCTTCATTCTTTTCCCATCTCCACAAAATATTCAACCTGTTATTGATTAAAAACAATGTAAAATTATCTAAAATATTTTTTCAAATTTAGCTTTTAAACTTTTACCCACTGTCTGGTCCACTCAATTTCTTCACTCTTGCAACTACATGACTTTCAAATTAGTTTCACTGTAGTTACTAAATAATTCCAAGTAGTTACTGAATAATATGCTCAAACTTGAATAGTTAAAAGAAAAAAACAAGTTGGGACTTTAGGGGGTTAACTTTGGGTTAAACATAAGATTTTATAAGAAATAAATCTGCTTAATGGTGGGAAGATATTCTTTCCTTGAACTCACTCAGAAAACTTGTTCCTTCCTTTTCCCCAACCGCAAGGCACTGAGTAACACTCGAAAATAAATCAGCCAGGCAGACTACAGAACAGAACGTAATGTGCATCATTGTATAAAGTGGACCCTGTTACCGAGGCTACTGTATTTCTTCTGGGCAAAAAACTTGTGCAGAGATGCTTTTTACTAACAACAGTTCTCTAGATGATTTGAAGTGTGTGCCTTGTGTCCTGTTTAGAGGACCTTTCTTCATGTTCGTCTGCTGACTGAATGCCTCTTGAGGGGTCTTTTTTGTAGTCTCTTCCCTGTAGTGCATATTAATGCAAGGAAATAGTACAAAAATACAACATGATAGTACTGGTTAGTTTTTAGTTGACCCCAAGGACAAGTACACTAAGCAGGCTAGTTGTCGAAACCCACCAGAAAAAGAAAAGAAACATATTCGCTAATGACAAATTTCTTTGGTGTGTATATTTAAGCACATGCTATTCATTTTGAATCCTACCACCTGCTGCACCACACACACTGACTTGTACTACTTGGATTAATTCAGTGGTTTTGAAAGTGGGGGCCGCCAGGGGGCTCCAGGGGGCCCTCAACAATTTGGTGTGAAAAATAAATTCTCACTCTCACATAACCATACACACACACACACACACACACACACACACACACACACACACACACACACACACACACACACACAATCAATTCCTAATGTAATGTAATGTAAGTATGTAAGATGTAATTATTAAGAAACAGGGGGATATATTCAGAAGTCTATATTTTTAATGTGTTTTAAAGACATCTTGCAAAAGGGGGGCCTCGGTCAAATGTTAATGCCTGGCCTGAAAAAGTTTGGGAACCACTGGATTAATTCACATGCATGGATGACATATAACAGTTTCAGAATCACTGACAAAACCAAGCAAAATAAAGTCCATCACCAAGCTGTCATATAAATCTCTTAACATGCTGTCAGCTCACAGAAAAAAAGGCTAGTTAGAGTTAAATACTATATTTTATGTGTTATGTGAAGAGAAAACCTTACAGCTTATGGCCAAATGTTGACCCAAACCTTGCTGACGTTTTGGTATGGATATGAACATGATGTACTACCTCAGACACTTTCTTAGAAAAGGATCGTGACTATAGCTGAGTCATCATCCTACACAGGAAGTATGTACTTGGTTGTGTCCGTATTAATGCACTTAACTAGCTAACTACCTCACCGTATGTTAATACAATATATTAGCTACCATTTTTAGCCTAGTCATTTAGGTTTCCGAGCAAGCAAAACATGGGACTGGGAAACACATTAAAGCTTTCATTTGGCTGGATGGTTTGCTCATGAATGTATTCACAAAATGTGTTATTTGTCCACTCAAATTCAGTGCTTGTGTCTGGAAACTTTAGACTCACTTTTTACACATTCCACTGTAGGCTCTTTCCATTGGCCGTCTGGCATGCAGCGTATCACAGAATGGTGTCGCTGTGTGAAGCCAGGGTCACACTGGTAGCGGATCATAGAGTTGACCGGGTAGTTGTCCCAGATGGTTCCTAACATCCTGGCATTTTCGACCTCAGGAGGAGTGGAGCATTTGACTGGATGAAGAAATTTGAAGTATTAAAGGCCTAATTGTGCTTGACTGCTTCTATAACAGCCAAAGCTTTCAAAAACATAAAACTATACACTCAGAGTCTTGACATGGCCAACTGGCATAGCCATAGCAATTTCTGATCAGGATTTTGGTTCCACTTAGTATAAGCTTTTCCATGTGCAGTTTTTTTTTTTTTTTACATGTTTTGACACCTAACACTAAAGCGCAGTAGAACATAGTAATAACACAAGTCTAGTATAAATCCTACTATCATACTGTGTGAAATTAAATGTCTTCATGAAGTACTTACCAGATTTAATTTTGCATGTGAAGGACAGATGGTGGTTACAAGGCACACCAGTCCATTGGCCAAGCTCATGCCAAATCATAGCTGCACATTCCTTTGCAGTGTCAAAATAACTATTTGACAGGGTAGGTTTCCAGTTTTCATATTCCTGTAGAAAAGGTGACCAAGGTGAGTAAAGGTGATCAGTTAGGCTTAGTTATGGACTTATAACTTATAGTGCATTTACATTTCACTGTGCATCAGTAAAGTCACGAGTTATAATTGAATTATTAAAGATTTAGACTTCACCAAAGGGCTTTCATCCATCCAGCGGAACTCATTTTGCTTGTCTCTGTCAGTGAGTCCAATCCACTGGTCATCCCTCATGTGATCTAAGTAGGTTTTCAATTGGATTCATGGTGAGAACTGCAACAATCCACGTTTCACAAATTATCTTAACTAATGCAATTCCATACTTACTGTAGACAAATATTTGCTCTTGCTTGGAAGTGATGCTAAGAAGATGTGAATTTAGCTCTCGGCAGTGCTGTTCAGCATTCGTCCAATTCTTTCTTACTATGAATTGGATATAGCAGCTGCCCTCAAATTCCAGCCAGCCATCTGCACATCCCTGTGCTGTTAAAAAATCATCCAGGTTGAGTCAAATTTGTTAGGGTATATTATTTGACACTGAAAATGAGCAGGCTAGCTAAATTTATCTTGGATAAAGGCTAGTGGTTGATGCCATGGTGTGGCTATATCTAGCATGTCCTATGATTTTCATTTTAAACTTCACTCTACTTAAAGATTTAACAATAAGTGACTGATTTTACCTTCAGTAACTATGCGCTGGTCCATGGTAGTTGGTGTCAGGTGCAATTCCAAGGGACTGGATGTAAAAGTTAATGTGGTTGTACTGGTGGTGTTGATAGGTGACACATCAGTGGCATTAACCTCCTCCAAACCTCCAGAGCCAATTATGACATCACCACTGGTCACTCCACTAAATCCATAGCCACTCATGATATCACCACTCTGCACACCGTTGAATCCAGAACCACTCATGACACTTGTGATTTTACCACTGTGGAGTCCACTGAATCCGCTAACCTCTGTCTCCCCTCCAACAATTTCTTGCTCTGTTTTAGGTAGTGGAAAGGGCATTTTGGTCATTAAATGATCAACTAATTTGATCATATCTCCACTGCCAGATCCAGATGGCAGACCACCAGACCCACTATAATGTACAGATCCAGACACATCACCTGATCCTGAGTGGTCCCCACTTATGTCTCCAGATTCCATTCCCGAGGCATAAAATACTGTACTCCCTTCTGCTGCTTCTGGAGAGCTTCCTATGGAAGATCCCTCTGCTGAGAGAATGACTACACTCTCCTTGAAGATGACAAAGATGCTTGAGGCATCACCACTCCCACCAGACCCAGACACATCCCCACTGGAAATTGTCCTGCCTGACAAATCGCCACTGGTGAAGCCACTGCGGGAACCTTCAGCACTTAGAACACCACTGCCAGATTCTTCTCCACTCGAGAAGCCACTACTGGAACCTTCGGTACTGGGAACGCCACTGCCAGATTCATCTCCACTTGGGAAGCCACTGATGGAACCTTCGGTACTAGGAACGCCACTGCCAGATTCATCTCCACTCGGAAAGCCACTGCTGGAACCTTCAGCACTGGGAAGGCCACTGCCAGATTCATCTCCACTCAGAAAGCCACTGCTGGAACCTTCAGCACTGGGAAGGCCACTGCCAGATATATTTCCACTGGGTAACCCACTGCCAGATCCATAAACACTTTCTGAAATAAATTCTGGAGAGACAAGAGGAGGAACTGAACAACATAACATTCAAATGTAGTAATCTGGTACTACATCAGTTTTACTGTGCTGGAATAGAATAAATATTCAGTGTTGATCTATGCCATAGTCTTACATTTTTGTACTAATGTGACCTGCACTTAATACCTGTAATACAGTAAGCATCATATCTGGAGTAAGGATCTGGGAATCCAGTCTGGTTAGGGTTAGCATAAATGGTGTAAATTCCTGTTTTATTTAAACCACAGCTGAGAGTTTGAACTGGGTAGCGGACACTGCCATCAGATAACCAGCCTGGGTTGCAGTTATGGAAGCCCTGACTCCAGGCTGCATACAGCTCCCCTGTGGAAGCCAGGCTGGCATTATGGCTATGGCAGTAATCTGCCGCCTCTTGGTAGGTAAAGTTTGCCAGAGAAGTGACATGGAAGACGTCCCCTATGAAACAGTGAGAAATGCAACAAGAAATTAACAGGTAGCACTTTAACGTCATTGTTCCATAAATCATAGGTATTTATGCCTATGGAATTAAGCAGGAATGCATCATTAATTCTTCATTAACTACTAAGAACTAGTAGTTAATTACTCAGTAAGTATGTTAGGAGGAGTTCACTATTAACTATTAACTAATAAGTACTGAGTTTTAAGCTGTAATTCCTAAGATACCAAATGTTAGTTTTTTGCTACTTAAAAGGCAAGTATGTTAATAGAGAATAATTGTTACTCATTACAACCTTTGTAGGTTATTGCTGTCTGTTTCTCTCTTTAGGCTAGGCTTTTACTGGCTAAATAAGCCAACACACCAACAATCTGCTCCTCTGAGGAGACCTGTTTCTGTGGACCATAAAAACTCGTATAGACATTTACATTTTAGACACTAAGGTACTGGAATAGGTTAATGTACTGTATATTAGGTAGTAGATCTCACCAAGAATGGTAAGGCTTTACCATTGGGAATTAATACCAATGCAATCAGTACTTATTATATCAGTATATCAGTTATTACTTGTTGTTTGGCAAGAGATATCATATGTAAGTCTTAGGAATTACTGCTCAAGACTCAGTAATTACTATAAAGTTAATAATTAACTCCTCCTAACAACAACATACTGAGTAATTAACTAGAAGTTTTTAGTAGGAGTAAGATAATAACCATTCACTTGTTCTTATTTATTCCCTGCATAGTTACCTTGTAAAATGTTTCCAGTTAATAATGCCCAACATATATGAATTTGGCATAATCAAATCCCACAAAAAATACAAAAATGTTTACTTATTTTACCCCCATTTTACTGGTGTGAAGACAGATGTTGCATCTGTAGTAACACAGAGCTAACTGTTTTATTTTGCATGCATGAGTTTACAGATGCATGATTTGTTTGTGATGCTCTGATTGGCTTGGGATGCTCTGATAGGTTTGTGATGCTCTGATTGACTTGGGATGCTCTGATAGGTTTGTTATGCTCTGATTGAAAGGGAGAGTGTAATGTCATCCCTCCCACCCAGAGAGCATCACCAATTTTGCTTTCTAGAACTGCCCAAGGACGGATGTAGCATTGTCAGGATTTTAAGTCTAAATCTCCTGATGATAAGCCAAATGCTTTTCCGTTGTTTTTAAGCAACTTGGCATACAAGCATCTCCCAAATTAAAGCTTGTTAAAGCAAATTAAATGTTTACTTGATGTTGAAAGTGTCTAACTTGAACATAGTAAAGATATTAGGTTTTATACTCATACCCTGTAATTGCTTGATGTAGCAATACACGTCATAGCGTTCATGTATAGGCCTAAGCCCATGAGAGTTCACCCCAGAAGCATTCTTTTGATCTCCAGAGCACTCCTCAAGATAGGCATTAGGGTATCTGCCCAGAGCACAAGAAAAACAGGAGTAATTTACCACTACACATAGAACATTATTATCACTACACAACCAACACAATAACTTCTGAGTAGAATACAATTGTTTACATTTGTTATTCTTTGAAATGTTGGCATTTTATTGCTAATTTTATAATCAACCTGCATGTTGTTTACTCAAGATTTGGTGTTGCTGTTGGATACATGGTGGACGGTGTACAAAAAATAGTAAAGACCTGACAGACTGGTCCTGGAGCCAGCCAGCATTGCAATGATGCAGGCCACCCTTATAGGCTGCCAGTAACTGCCTGGGTGTGGCTATTTCAGCTCCCTGCCTGTGACAGGTCTGCTGAGCTTCATGAAAGGTGAAAGCGTAGCGCTCTGAACCTGAGTGGTAGTGGAACACCACTCCTTTAAATTCTGAAACTTAAAAAAAGAGAAGATATTAATGTGCAGCTGGGTTATTTCAATTTGAAGTTATAATCTGTAGATAGCTCATAAGCTAAAAGCAAGTTTATAACCCCATTGATAGTCTGGACTAGATTCATGAGGTGATTCGTGGATTTAAGTATTTTTTACATTTCAGCTACTTGCACTCACTCACCAATGCTGACATTATCTCTGGGTGGCTCATAGACCAGCTCCGTCCGAGGTGCAGCTACAACTACCACATCTTCTGTCACAGTCTCCATTATAGTTGGAGAGAAGGAAGGCGGCGGTACCATGGTGGTAAACCAGGGCTCATGAGTTATAAACTCCCCTTGAACTTCACTCTCAGTGGTGACACTCTCAAGGTAGGCGAATGGACTGGCAGTGAAGGTGCCCACACTAAACTCAGTGTCTGTGGTCATGTAAATATCAGGTACTTGGGAATGGAAGTCTGTGGTCATGTAAATGTCAGGTACTGGGGATTGGAAGTCTGTGGTCATGTGAATATCAGGTACTGGGGAGCGGGAGTCAGAGGTTACGTGTAATTCAGGTACTGGAGGGTAAGGACTGGGTACTTTATCTTCTCCTGAGCAGTGAGAGACATTCATCATTTGCAGTGGTGTATTTTCACACATCATAGTATGTCTAGTAATTATAGTATATACTTAAACATGTACAGTATATATGTGTATATATCAGTCCATACAGGTGCAATTTGCAGAGTTCTTTGTACTTTTTTTGCGGAAAACTACTTGAATTGGAGAAATAGCAATTTCACAAAATTGTTTTGCACGGTATTTCACAGTGATGTTTGTTGGTAAATGAAAACTTTTAGCTACACTTATATTCAATGCACATGAATCAAAGAGGGATTTCAATGAATGCATGTGGTGATGATGTCACATGACATGTCTTGGCCCAAATCTTTTGAAAATCTGTGGTAATTTTGAAAAAATTGCAAGCTCCTTCGAAAATTGAGCGTTTGCTTAAGTTTGCATTGATTTCTATGATCGCAAATTTGCAGAATCCTGGAGGGACGTTATTACAAAATGGCATGTTTGACGGGGCTGATGTACTTACTTTCATAGCAGATAGCATCATAGTGGGAGTCTGGGTGGGGGTAACCTGTCTGGTTTTGAAAACGGTACACAGTTCGTACACCCAGGAGACCCCCTCCACACTGAGGGCGGGCAATGTTGATAGGGTATCTCACACTCCCATCTGCTAACCAGCCAGCATTGCACACATCCATTCCAGCTTTCCAGGCCAAGTACAGTTGCCCTGTGGTAGCCAATTGGGCTCCAAGGTTTCCACACTGTTCAGATGCCTCAGAAAATGTAAACTTTTTCATTGACATGGAGTAGAAGACTCTGCCTAGGGATCACATGGTTGAAGTTGTAAAGTGAAAACACAATTAATGCATTAAGAGGTTTAATAAATATCTAATAAGTATCTCTTTATTACCAGACATCTTCTCTGCAAAGCAATACACATCATAGGTATCATTATCATCTCTGATTCCATATGTTCGTACACCTGGAAACTTTTCCTTGTCTCCATAACAAGGCTCCCTGGGCTCATGAATGGGATACCTGAGGAATATAGCAACAGTATACTCCTAATAATAAAGGTGACTTAAAAACAATTATTTGAAAGGATTGCAAAGAACTATTACTGTTAGTTAAATAACAATTTTTGTTTCACAAAAGAACCACTTGGTTCACAATATTATAGTAAATTAACTGAAAAATAAGAGCTGTTCATATAATGGTAACATACAGAGGGATTTTTGTTCTCTTTGGCACCAACAGAAATAATAAAAAAATAAATGAAATCCAACTGATGAAAAAAATGTTTTCAAAAATTAAATCAATCAATAAATCAGCAAATCAATAACTTAATCAAAAGGTAATTTAAGAAATTGAAAAAGGTACTTTTATGGCATCACTCTGTTTCAGAACTATTTCTGGGACTTTTAAGAGTGTAAACATTAATGAATCATTAGTGCCTGAGCTGATAACTTTTATTAATTTATTTACTTACATATTTAGTGAGTGATCGCACTATATTATTTACAGTTTCTTCTTTATGGTAAAACTGCAGACATTCAGCAAACAAAACCTTTGTAAAAGGAAATGGGCAAACACACAGTACCTGACAGTTCGATCTGAAAGCCAACCTGCATCACACTGGTGAAACCCATCATCGTAAGCAGCTTGCAGCTGTTCAGGGGTTGCAATAATGGCACTGTTCTGGATGCAGGCTGCCTTTGCCATATCAAAGGTCAGGGTGTAGCGGCTGGTTATGGCCCTGTAGTGGAACACGATGCCTGTGGAAAAGAATGACTGCCATCTTAATATTCCACAAGCCCCAGCATCATAGGAAATACTAAGAGGTCATATGAAAAATACAAAATAGCAATTTACGCTTTTGAAGCATATATTTTCTTTCATAAAAGTTTACCTATGTACATTTTGAATAGAGTAAATTTAAATACAAAATACCAAAAGACTGTAAAGGATGTGTGGTGTTACCATAAGGCTTGGGAATAATTTAACATTTTACTTTCTGTGAGATGTCTGGAGTATTACCTTGAACATGCATCTCCACCGAGTCATAGTTGTCCTCAATGCCCTGCATAACCTCACATCGGTATGTCCCGGAATCACTGGAGCGCAGCTCTGAGATCTCTATGGTGACATCTGTGGGTACTGAGGGATAGTTCACCATGGTCACCCGGTCCAAATAATCTGTCTCAGTGTGTACTATTCCCCCAATCGCCACCAGGATGGGGGTTATTTTGCCTTTGAGAATGTAGCTCCACTTGATGCGTTGTGATAGAGGACCAATGGTAGGGGCTTCAGGGTCATGGATTGCATTGTCCCGGAAATAACAAGGGATGACCATCTTCCCGCCTAACAGTGGGCGCAGCGGCTGCTCCAAGGGGATGCTAACACTAAGTGTACTGTCCTCATCTGGCAAGACAGGTTCACTGACCACTGTTACACATTCAACTACAGTGAAGCACAACATAATTCACAGTTCCTTGTAATAATCCAGTAACTGCTTTCTGTGTGGTACAGTAAATCAAATGAATGTAAAATTTATTACATCACAGATATATAAATATCCACAACAGTGCACAATAATAACACTTTCTGCCCAAGAAATAACCCAGACCTATTGCAGAATCAATGTCAAAGACAATGAAAACACATAACTCACCATTTATTTGTCCAAACATTACTGCTGCAGAGGAGATACCGAGGCAGGCACACAGTAGAAGAAAAGCAGTCATGGTTCACCTGTGGGTCAACACAAAAGATGCAACACAATTCTTGAAAAAAGTTATTTCTCATGCATGTTAAATATACAAATGAAAGTAAATTTGTGTGCTGTAGCTCATGACCACCTAAGAGACAAAAGATTGTCAGCTTGACAGATTGACTTTTTATCATGCTATATGTCATTTAAATCAGAAAATTCATTCATTGCTTCCCATGTACGTTAGAAAACATTATCTATTTAGTGATAATGGCTGCACTGTTCAAAACTGACCGCCTGGCTATAGTTCAGTTTTTGCCTGAATAAAACTGTTTTAAATGCACTGAGCAACTTTCCTTTGGCAGGATCTTCACGGAGCTTTCTGTCTCAGACTCCTAATGGTACCCGGAAGAGGCTGGTGTTTCCTGGCAAAGGATCAACAGAATCTAAATCAACTATCACACACTGATGCCAGAGCCCTATCGTAATTTCCTTGGTTTTTTATCACTTTTTCTTTAACGGATATTGAATGTCTTTAAAAAAGCCATTCAATTTACTCTAACTACAAACTACAGGCTGCCTACAACTAATCCTAACACTGCATGTAACACGTTCCAGCTTATTACTCAGATGCTCAAATTAAAGTGCCTCATTCAGTAACTGATGTGAATTAGGTGTACAATGCATAGTTGAAATAGGGAGGAATGACAGGTGAGACAGACCTTTTACATGTGTGTAAAAGATGTGTGTTTTTCCTCATGAGGTCTAGCAAAATGTTCTACTAACTAACATGGAAATGCAGGTCAACACCTAACACCTGGCTTTACAAGGAAACAAAGAGTTCCACATTCTTTGGAACTTTAAGGCTCACTTTCCTCTTCCATCAGAGATCATTTGTGATAAACTTCAGTAGACCAGCCAGCTTCCTTACTGACTGGCTAATAGGTGCAGCTTGAAGATGTGAGCAGTTATTGTACTGTCATTAACAGAAATTAGTGGATTATCAAAAAAAATTATGTTTTTTAAAGAGACAAAAGCATTCATAATGCTACTTACGTCAGTCAAAACTGGGGCCAGGCAATAGATGGAAAAATCCAACTAGTCAGAAGGGAATTTATTATGCAATGAATACAACAACAATTTTTTTTTTCTTTTAGTGTGTTATTATTAGTCCAAGAGAGCAGATAGCACATGTATTTAATCTGGAGATTCAATGTTAGACAGCACATCCTTGAGATGGCATGAAAATGTCATGTTCTAAAGCTTGAAGATAGAGGTATTTCATGTAAATAAATAAATAAATAAATACATACATAAAAAAACATTATTTCTTTAGTAAAGTATTTTATATAATGGAAATCTGATCTTGGCACCATGACTGAATTGGTATACCTTTCCTTGCTTACTGTACTTGGAATCAGGCTACAAGGCCCTTCTAAGCACCTAGCCAGAAAATATGGTCAGCAATGTGATATATGCTGACTGTGTCAAAATCACACCACTTCTAATGAACAGTCCCACTCACAGTTCAAAAAATGCTACTTCACGTCTAGCTTGTATTTGCAGCTCATCGGTTTGGGGAGGAGCAAGGGGTTGAGCTACTCTACAGTGTCTTCATTCACACGGTGTGGTGTGTTCTTTTCCCATCATGTAAAGACCAATAAGCAGAGGTCTGTTTGAGTATGGGCTGAGGCCTGTGTGATGGCCAAGGTAAACACCTCGCAGTGTTCCAGAGGAGGCCCTCAACCAAAAAAACCACCCCAGGAGATCCACATGCTTGGAATACTGTCAACATTCACGCACACACACACACACACACACACACACACACACACACACACACACACACACACACACAGAGTACACCAGCCAGCTTCAGGACCATTTACAGTGGCATATTGAATTGATAATTATAGAACTATGTAGTTGGGAAAATCAGCATTTGTTAGTGCCTGTTCATATTTCATTTAAAATTTGCGTATACTCTATATATATTTTTAGTTTTTAGGTGTAAAGCTTTATAGAGAATACTTTTCTAGAAGTGATTTTCCTGTATCCCAAAGTTGCCTACTTGAATAATTCTACACTAAAATAGATTTTGATCTACAGTGAAATTCTGTGTCACTGTATGGTGATTAATGCTGATTTTGAAGTAATTTTGAAGTGCAAAATGCAATATGAATTAAATTCTATATCTGATGGAGGCAAGATAAAGAAGTTAATCAAGATGAAATATTACTTACAATTACTGTCTAATCTGACATATTGCTTAATATTACTGTCTAATCTGAGCAATGGTGTGCAGTAAAATCTCCAGTAAATCAACACAAATGGTGTTTATGTAAAGTTCAGCTAGATACAGATTAAAACTCTAAAAAGAATTTTGCTGCATCTAAAAAGAATTTTGCTGCACCAAATCTGGTGAAAATGGATCATGTGGCATTGATACTACCATGCATTAATACACTGCAGATGGTATTTTATTATTGCAGGTATATAAATATAATATAAATATAAATATTTATATACAATGAATATAAAAATTAAATATTACCTATAACATTCTGATAAGTAACTAAGAAGTAACTGAGACTATAAATAAATATTTTAAAAAATAAAAATATATAAATTAATAAATAAACTATCAGACGTCTGTAGGTCAGTTAAATAAAAACAAATAAATTACTTTTTAAATTATTACGATATTCAGTTAGCTCTATTCAAATAGATCTTCATTCAAATAGATCATTGAGATTTATATGCATATTGGGAAAATGACTTTATAAAATAAAACAAATACAAATCAATGTGCAGATCATACCACAGAAACTCACCAAATTACTTCTGTCCTCTTAACACGTTCTCTTATTGCAGTGCCTTAGCTCCTTACAATGAGAAGCAGCTTGCTATCGGTTTGCTGGTCTTTTGGACTGCTCGCCTCCCTTGTGTGTGCTGGGAGCAGAAAGAGGTCTTATTCAAATTGGGCACAAGTTGACACAGAGAGAGAGAGAGAGAGGGAGAGAGAAAGAGAGAGAGAGAGAGAGAGAGAGAGAGAGAGAGAGAGAGAGAGAGAGAGAATGAATGAGAATGAGAAGAAAGAAAGGGGCAGTGCTGATAAATGCTCCTGAACAGTTGTAACGGTTTTTATCAAGGCTCAGTTTAGATTTCAAATAAATAATTTAGTGGGAGCACAGTTTAGATTTAAATACATCCAATTTGGATATGAAAAAAAAAAGATCAAAACGATACATGTACACATATCCCAAGCACATACATTGTCAATGAACGTTTTTTGATGGTTAGGGTTAGAAGAGCAGAGTTTCTTATATTTTATTACATTATTCGTCTTAAATAAAAAAACAAACTTAAATATTAGTATTTAAGGATTTCATAACTGGCACTTCTTCAAATCTTATGAGTGTTTTATTAAAGGCAGGTGCATTTGCATGATAAACCGGCTAAGCCTATTGATAAATGATCAACTGTAAGACAAATGTATGTTTTTACAGGTGCTCAACCAAGATCTATGTCTTTTCCAATTACATCTAGATTCCTATTGTTCCTACTTTTTATATATTGTATACAATATATATGTTATTTACTAAAGATGCATTATACATTCACTATCCACTTTAACAGGAACACTTGTATACCTGCTCATCTATACAGTTATCTAATCAGCCAATCATGTGGCAGCAACACGATGCATAAAATCATGTACATACAGGTCAAGAGCTTCAGCTAATGTTCACATCAAACATCAAAAAAGGGAAAAAGTGTGATCTCTGTGACTTTGACTGTGGCATTATTGTTGGTGCCAGATGAGGTGGTTTGGGTATTTCTGGAACTGCTGACCTCCTGGAATTTTCACACACATCAGTCTCTAGGCCAATCCACTTCAAGGTTTGATACATTTTGCATTCTGAGATGCTTTTCTGCTCACTACGGTTGTAAAGAGTTCTTATTTGAGTTACTATAGACTTCATGTAAGCTCAAACCATTCTGGTCATTCTCCTCTGATCTAACACATTAACAAGGTGATTCAGCCTGCAGACCCTCCGCACACAATATATTTTTTGTTTTTCGCACCATTCTGTTTCAACTCTAGAGACTGTTGTGTGTGGAAAATGCCAGGAGATCAATAGTTTCTGAAATACTCAACTAGCCCATCTGGCACCAAGAACCATGCTATGAGGAAAGTCACTGTTGGAAACTTTTTATTCTCTATTCCCTCAGATATGTATAAGTATGTTTAGGTTATAGTTTAATGTCTGTCTCATGAACTTTTAGACCTGTCTGTTGTGAACGTGCCAGTTAAAATGTCATCATAGGAAATTCCTCTTTTCTGTTAAGCAAACCAGACCATATCTGTTCAGAAACCTGTATATTATTGTATTGCCTAAGATGTTTAAGCGTACTTGACCAGGAAGTCTAACTGCCATATGATTTCCACACAGCAGTGCGCCTCTGCACTGCTATTTTACCTATATAAACCTCTGTGAATCTGCAATAAATCGGACCTCTCTTTGAACTGCTCTGGTTGCCAGTGTGTTCATTTATACACCCTGGTGCCACATACGCGCCGTGATAAACCACATGCGCTAGTTTTTCTTTTGAGTAAATTAATCAAAGGCTGAAGGCTGACTGAGAAAAGAGGAATTTTAGAAGCTGTTATTTGCTTTATCCCTACAGTCACAGAGGTCACATTTTTACCCTCTCTGATGTTTGATGTGACCATTAACTGCATGCATATGCAGGTGTACAAGTGTTCCTATTAAAGTGGACAGTGTGTGTATATATACAGTATACTGCATATACTGCATTAGTTCAACAATCTCCTTTAAACTCCAGACTGACAGTAAAACTGAAGGAAACCCACTCAGGTGAAAGGTTACTCTGACACTGCCTTTCTAGGTTTACTGTGTCACATACACCCACACAGAAAAACATTTACACATGCATTACTCACACTAACACAGAGATTGTGTAGATTTCCAGTAACAGGAGCCTAATAATATCATCAACATCTCTGTATTATGTATTATGATGCTTACGGTTCTTGCCCTTGCATTTGAATTGCTGAAAATAACTAAAAGGTATTACTCTATTACTATAATGTATTGCTACAGTAATATAACAGACAGGAATACACCGGGTCATATTTCAGAGGATCATATCATACAATTGACCAACCATTGACTCAATTATTATTTTGTTAGCTCGTTAAATACCGAAATTAGAACAATTTCCTAAATTGGACATGGTGTATAGATAAAATAGAATAAAACAGTGGATAGGCACATAAAACACACTTGAGAAGACTTCTCAACTAAACATTAGTCTACTTCATATGGAACAGGAATTTTTCACACCAACCCTGCAATCATCCTCTGACACCATCCCACCTTGCCCACCCGAAAACTCTGACCTTCCTGGGAAATCCAGTCATACAAAATTTATGATAAGTTCTCCCTGTTCTAACATGCAATGTGTCTGAAGAAGGCTTTGTTAATTAGCCAACAAGTTGAGTCAGGCCTGAGGAAGCAATGGAAACACTGGTACATTAGAATTAGGTTTGGGAAACACTGTAACTTCACTGAGATTCTGAAATCAGTACGGACTTTTCTGTACCAGTTTTAGACAGAACTACCATACTGTTATATAATATGCTTGTTCATGTACATGTAAACATCAACTTTACTAACCAACCGTGCATTTTGTCAGTGTCAGAGAATCAGGACTAGTCAAAGAACCTCAATCTTCAAGGTCATATTAGAATCAATAAGTTCTTACATCCATCATCTAACAGGTTGCAGCACAGATCTAGCATGAGGAATTAGCTATAAAAACACTTGATGTAATACACAAACCAGTCTTTGTTGGTTCTGTGCCGATAGTAAAAAATATAGACCTCATATATGGTAAGAAAATGAGCAACTCTGTTATTTTAAACTCAGTCCCCTTTGGAAACAAAACCATAACTACACGTTTCTCGTTCTATTAAAAACATTATGACATACCATGGCCCGCTTAGTGTTTTTATATATATATATATATATATATATATATATATTCAGATGTGTAAAATGTAAGAAATATGGGTCTTTAATCCTTATTTAAAGTGAAATAACACATAAAATAACTAAAAGGATAATAAATTACTTAAACAGCATATAAATAAGAACTTAAATGTTTAAGAAATCTTTGTTCGTATATCTATGAATTGGCAGAATGTCCTGGCTAAAATCAGGCAGTTAGTAGATGAGGCAGTGCTGAATGCCTTATATGACTGCTTTGTGCCTTAGCCATTTTTCTCATATTGCTCAGTGGCTGTGAAATTAGCAGAAGAAAACATTTTCACTTTTTCCTTCTTCTCACTCTTACTTCATACAGGAAATATCTAACAGCCCAGTAGCTTCTGTTCTAATGACTCTGCGTCTGTGTTATTGAAGTAACTAGGTTGTCAAAATAAACAGGCGTATACACTTTATACCAAGATGATATTTTAAATATTTTTAAAATAGAAAAGGATTTTGTCATGTCTATAACACAATGTAGTGAATAAGGGCCACAGTCTTCAAATGAGCCGATTGCTCCATTTCATATGGTAATACTGCATGAACCTGCCTGCTGCTGAGTGAGATCACTATGGACTATTTGTCAAGAACCTCATGTGCAAAAAAAAAAACCCAGAAAGCAAATTAGATGTAAAAGGTCTGGAAATTTTCTAATTTCTGTGTCTAGCTGTATGTGATATCATAATGCTTCATTGTTTGAAAAATGAGGAGATTGGAAAACTTTATACCCTGTAAGGTCTGACTGTGAGACCTGACTTTACAGCATTATTAATGACAGTGCACTGACCTTAGAAACACATAGAAGGTTTTATGGAGTCAAAAAGGTGACGAGAGCAAAATCTGGCTTTCGTCACCTCGTTTGTAAGTCCTTATTGTATGTGTTTAGGTAAAAGAATTCATCAGGACCAAGTATAGGGCCCAAGAGAGGCTTAAAAAGTTACAGACAAAGAATGACTTAAGATCAGCCAGACTGTGTGTAAATACTATTTTTGTTCAAATGTGTGTGTGTGTGTGTGTGTGTGTGTGTGTGTGTGTGTGTGTGTGTGTGTGTGTGTGTGTATGCGTGAGTGCGTGCGTGTTCAGTCCCCTTCTGAGGCAAACCTTTTGTATGTACATCATGATTACTCATACTACTCAAATATTGTTAGTAGTGTGAATTATAGGTCAAAATTATAACATTTGTTCTATTGTCTGCTTTGAAAATAGAGTTCATGTTTAATCTGTCCTCATACTGATACTTTTCCCAAAACTTGTACTTAGTTGTGTCTCTGTCTGTTCCTCTCACAGATATTTAGCATTTGCTTTTCTATAGTTAATGGAAACTTTTATTTTCAAATTGTACTTACATTTTCCTGACCTCGTAGTTGCAAATTAACCTCCCTTAAGTCATACTAAGTAGGAGATTTGGACAGAAATTTTTATATTTGACTGTTATTGCCCTTACAAGTTCATTATGTCAGAGGAAGACTGTCTAGGCCAATTCCCAGGTCCAGGTTGGAAACTCTATATTTCTTAATAGGAACAACTTAGTCATTAACTAGGTTATAGAAACGGGTTTGGTTGTTTTACCAAAATAGGTCAGTTTACATAACTAACTAGTTAACATTACTGGCATATTTAAATTTCTTAATTACACTAGCCTAATGAAAAAGTGAAAAATAGGACAATCCAATGCACATGTAAAGACAGCGTTTATTATTACCCTTAAAGCATATAACTTGGTAACTACAGTGAAAAGAATAAAAAATGGAATGTAGAAAATAACATGAAGTTACAAGAGTGAGGGATGTATGTAAGGTGCTAATCATTTAAGAAATAGGGTCATATTTATGGGTAGTGTCATCATATACTGTAAATGCAGTGGTCGAGATGTACTCTATATTCCTATGTTCTTTTACTTTCAAGCATATTATATAATCATTTCTTTCTCTATATCTCTCACCAGTGATCCAACATTTCAGCAGATTCAGGCCAAGTAGTAGTACAGTAAGAAAAGGTCTGGTAACCAGGCTGATTTAGCCACAGACAAAGCTTCCTCTTTTTACAAAGGGCTGCAGTGTCCTCAATCCCATAACACACTGCTGGTGGTATAGCTTTCTGTTCATGCCTTTAGTGGTTAGAAATTCTAAATCTAAGGAGATTTTTAGATGTCTGTCTTAAAAGAAAATAATTTCTGTCGTCAATGAAAATTGAGAGTGAAGCTGTCGGAAAATGCCTCGTGCTGAAGTAGTACAGACTGTTTACAGGGGCCAATCTCTTTCAGGTGGCAAATTTCAAGCTTGTGGAAAACTGCTGATATGATGTTTTCTAGTCTGAAGGATGTTTGCATATGATATAGAGTAAGCTGGGTTTTGGCTGTCTGTGGCTGAACACAGGAAAAAGCACATGATTATACAGCTCTGAAAACCTTTTTCTACAGACCTTATTTATTTGAAATAAACAGTTCTGTTCAAACAGGTCAAATGTGATGAGGGGAGAGCAAAACAAAACAGTGGACACATAAGAAAGAAACTTCTATTATGACTGGCATCAGTCTCACTTTATTGCAACAAGATGTTATCATTAAAAGTAGTATCATTGCATTGATACAGTAATAAATAAGTAAATAAACAAAACAATCTTTTAAATAAAGTAAAAAAAATAATAATTTGTAAGAAATCAATTACTTCGCCAAGCCTCATCATCAAAATATCATACTTTATAGTCAAGTTTCATAACTCATAAATACACATAAAACAAGGTTCCTTCAAGCACCCTAAAAAGTTCTAAGGTTCTATGTAGAACCTTTTCACAGGGGGTTCCTTTTTCAGAAACAGTATAAATCCTTAGAAAGACAGAAACGTTAACCTTTCAAAGAACCCTTGTTGACCCCTTTTTTTCTAGTGTATGACCTATATGATATTTATGACATTCAGCTAAAAAAAGAGATTATTATTTTTTGTAGTATAATAGCCAAGTTGCCCAAATGAAAATAATTTAATTACACTCTGCTATTACATTACTGGAATTTCAAATCCAATTTCCCATCCTAAAAACCCATTTTAACACAGTAAATACGCTCTTTGTTATACAAAGAGCTGTGATACATACTGCTCTATACAGTATATGTGCATCATATTTTTACTGGGTTTCCTTAGGTTCCTTAGATTTATAGTGTTATGTTGATCCATGTTTAGAGCAGAAACACCTGAGAATGCACTAAAATAGCCTACATACTGTCTATGGTTTTATTTTGAATACAGCAATCCTAACTACATTTTGCAACAACAACAACAAAAGAAGAAAATTAAAAGAAAAGAAGAAAGAAAATGCTTTATTTTGGCTATAAATATAAATGGGAAAATCTGTAATGGCTACTTAACTACAATGGGAGGCATTTACTGTATGGAAAAATAATTCAACAATTTAGTTGCTTTCAGTACTTCAAACACATCATATACATTTTGTTGTGCCTGCTCATGTCACTGCTGATCAGCTGATGAAAAAGCTGTCCTCATTGACCTTTCGCAGGTAAGTCAGCTAGAACCAGGCAGCTCTCTTATTCTCTCAAGCCCTCTCTCCTCCACTCATCACTCACCTCCTGAACAGCACAGAGGTATAGCACTGCTAAACAGACTCTCTTTGACTTATTTCCCAGCTCTTCTGCTCTTTGGGGAATTGACACAGTCCATCCGGGGGAAAATTGTCTTTTACAGTGCTCCATTTAAATGAATAGAGGCTTTATGGAATTGGTGCAGAAGCAGAACCCTGTTACTGTACATGATCTTGGAGCAAATGCCTTACAGGATATGTTGAAGGCTAGGGGGGGGTCAACTCTTCAAAATTTGGCCTCTTATGTAATTATCATTAGAAGAACATTTGACTTTTCAGTAACAGGAAGGATTATAGGTCGGTATATACAGTGCCTTGCGAAAGTATTCGGCCCCCTTGAACTGTTCGACCTTTTGCCACATTTCAGGCCTCAAACATAAAGATATAAACCTGTAATTTTTCGTGAAGAATCAACAACAGGTGGGACACAATCATGAA